>JAULCC010469722.1:0-18551 GCA_032358795.1 Nuttallia obscurata | reverse complement strand
AAATTATCTGCTATATCATTGACATAAATAAGAAAAAGAAGAGGCCCAAGCACTGAGCCTTGAGGAACACCGGCATTATATTTCTTAGACTAGATTCAGTTGAATGCAGCACAACTCGCTGGGAGCGGTTGTGTAAATAACTTTTTAGCCATTCAAGAAGATTTCCATTTATACCATTTACAGACAGTTTAAAAAGCAGTCCTTTGTGCCAAACGCGATCAAAAGCTTTAGATATATCACAAAACACCATACATGAAAATTTCTTGTTATCAAATGATTGGCATATTTGATGATAGATGTCAACTAACTGGATTTGGTAAAAATCCTGATTGGTATTTATAAAGCAAGTCATTATGAAAAAAAATTATACATATGTTTAAAAATGATTCTCTCAAACACTTTGCCACAACAACTTAGTAATGAAACAGGACGATAGTTAGAAACTTCAGATTTATCTCCCTTTTTAAAAAGAGGCGTAACGTTTGCTATCTTCCAATTTTCTGGATAAATTCCTTCTCTAATTATCCTTAAGCAGACGTTATACAAGCGTTCAATGTTCTGTAAAGCAGACATTTTAAGACGCTACCCCTGTGTTCTTTCTTCCGTCCATTGCCAGCACACTTGAATTTTCAGCCGTCTTAAAACCGAATGAGATAAACATTTAGACGGAATCTAGACGGCAGTGTGGGACAGAGCCTTTACATAACGCGCCAATATTGACCGAGGTAGCCATCGTTCAACACAGTTTAAGGCATACTTCACATGATAAACATATGAAAGGTTTATAACCGATATAACTATAGTTATCATAACAGAAACATGCACACTTTCTTTTGCGTTTGAGTATATAACAATAAAACAGCAAGAAATAAAATAGTTAACAAGTATGTAAGTGCATTATGAAAATAAGTAGAGTTACGAGTTTTTGTTTTGCATGAATGTCTTCGATATTGTGATGTGAAACTTATAACGATCATGCAATTACTGTTATTCTAAAGCAATTTCTACTATTGAAATCCGCGGACAATGTTTAAAAATAAATGCCCGCAGCATCTCACCTACAGTAAAAAGTAAATTATGTAAATGCGATGTACTATTTCAGAATAGTTTAAAAGCTGACCAATCATGTTGCTTGATACAAAATCAAACTCGAGCAAAGCAAAGTCTTTTATTATTTGGACAAAAAAAACATACAGGCAGTTACTGGGAAAAAACCCCATAATAAACGATCATCAATATAGGCAATTATTGCATAGCAATTATTTTAAGATATATCAAGTATTTATATTTAAATTAATAAGTATCAGTAAACCAGTATTAACCGATTAAAAGCTTTCATTACTGCGAAATCGTAGGGGGATGTCGACGTCGTATCCATACATTGAAGCTAGATTCAAACGCGGATTTCATTAGTCCGACATTGTAAACTAGTATTTCACAATTCTAAAATATTGATCAGCAAGTTTGTTTTTCTATCCCTAGTATTCCATTAGCATGTGAGTACAACATTAGACGCATTTTTTTTACAATATAATGTTTGCATTCTATCCTTATATGTGGCAGTATGCAACCTCTAAACTTCGCTACAATACGCATGTAAATATTTTGGCCAGCAGAAAATTAGAACAAACAATGCTTGTAATTGATATAAGATAACAGATGGTCCAAAATAAAGAGATGAAATGTTAAACAACTTTTAAACTATATGACCCCCATCATCAGTTCACCATCATAAGGTAAATTGGTAAAATGTCGAAATCAGTTAACTATATATAGACTAAAATTGAAACATATGAGACGTGTTTAAAAGACACTAGCTCAATATCGCGAGACCTTTGGCATTATGTGCCCTCGTCTTAATTCTCTTTCGAAATGAAACCTGTATGAGAGTTCACGCGTGTCAAATCATTTCTGATAATGTCACGTGTAATTCATCACGAAAAGAACTTGATTTGTTTTGTTAATGCTTCAATGCGCTGTTCTACTGGCGGTGTCTTTTATTACAAGTAGACAATGGTAATTAAATCATTCATCATTGTTTGACCTTCTTTGCCAATAATTATGATTGCCATTTAGGAGATATTACAGCAGAAAAAATCATTATATGAATGTTTTAATGAATGTTAATCTAGCATGATTTCAATACCCGTGACAGAGAGATCTTGTTTGTTCAAGATTTGACCGACTTTTCTCAATATAGCGCTAACGCGAACACTTTGATTGTATCAGCATTCGGAATAGGTCTATATCAGAGCATCATGGTATTCTTAGCTTTATTAAGCAACCGTCCACAAAAAAAGTGATATAATATGTATGATAAAAAAAGCCACACAATTAGATTGATATGTCTCGTAGTTTGTTACATAAGCGTTCAGAGAATGCAAGATAAGCAGCCCTTAGGCAGCGTGGTGACATTTGCATTTTTATGTTACAATATCGGTAATTTTATTAGTGGTTCAGAAATATGATCAGACATTTAGTCTGCAGGGGGAAACCTTCAATGGTTCCATAGATCAATCAAAGCAGTTGGGGTACTGAAATGTTGCTTAAAGTGATGGATAAAATGATGCTTAGTAATTCAATATATGGGTAGTGTATGAATAATGCAATGGAAAATGTGTAATTCACCCTGGCTGATGACCTAGTCATGATGTATTAGTCTGAACATAATTATTGAAATCTTGCACCACATGAGGGAATGTATTAAACGATTAAAACCAATAAATAAATACAACCAATAAAAACATACTGTCTACCAATACTTCTTCTGTAAAACGTTATTGTCAGTAGGTAAACTTATCTTGAATCGAATAATCTTGGAGAAAAACATAAGTCACGTGACCCTCCACTTACAAAAATAGCCATTTCCATAGAGAACACAATAGTATGTGTCACATATTTGCATTGTATGAAATTTTGTAATAGTAATCAATCAGTTTCTGTATCAAATGCATATGTATATAAGCAAATGCATTTGAATAATAAACTAAACTTCTAAGTTACTAACTATCATAATAGGTATTATGTCTACTACTCAGTTGATAAAAAGTAATATGAAAAGTACGAGAAGTAAAAATAATTTATAGTTCAACTGTTTTATTCAAAGTTAAACTGATATATTGTCACTTGCATCTTAAAACTGACAAAACGTCATCTTCTCATTGGGCATATGGATAAACGTTAGCAAAAAATTGCTGCTGTCCTCTTTTTTTGCAGTAAATATTTAAAAAAAAAGAACACATATTTGATTAGTAACATTTAGACATTTTATTCGCGTTTATGTATTACGCGATCTAACAATTAATAATTAAATACAAACCGCAATATATGCCTCATATAGTTTCGGTAATTTCTCATAGCATTTCCAACAAATCGGGGATCATAAAATATGAACTTTATTGTTAAAAAAACTGCATTAGTGTGTAATAATGTGCAATTAATGAAAAATTAAACATATTTATTTGAAGGAATAAAATTTTACATATTAACTAATTGTACATTATCATATGGTTATAACAATTCAATTAAGTGATGCAATTCTTATCCTCAAACATTGGCAGATGTGGCTTGGTAAGATATAAAAGTTATAATCGCCAACGGATTTTCATCGTAGAAAAAAGTATTTAGAGTAAGTTCGGTAGATATGTATTGCTAAACCAATACGGAGTTTCATCCCTTAGAACATTGAATGAATAAGACAAAAGCGAACAAGTTTGCCGAACTAGATGCCAACTAAATGAAGCACAACTGTATTGATCAGCTGTAAAACTATGCTAAAGATTCAATACTGCTTAATTATTTCTGTTGCCTGCTCATGAACTGTTTCATGCGCAAAATGGATGCGCAAAAAGCATTTCATTATCGCAAGTTCCGAAATGAACGTGATCATTTTTACAAAAGGTGTCATTCATAATATATCTGTAGAATTAACGCCTGGTGTTAAAGCGACTAAACTCCAAATTTGGTTAAAAATTTCAGAAGTTTCAAAATATCTGCCAAAGTTTTTAAATATGAAAATGACATGAATGAACGAGGTTTCAGGATGGAACTCTTTACAGTTATTATAAAGTTTTCATAAAAAAAAACAGTGAAATCACGCTAAAAACGTCCTAACCGTCACTACCGGGGTAAGGTTGAAAGGAAAATTACTTGTTTAAATGACTTTTTGTAATTATTTTCACAAGGATCACTTCAAATCATAGTGCATCCATGTTTCCTGAATATATCTCTATATTTGCAACAGTTTACAGATGTTCCATATCCTAGGCTATATCTTGAGTGCATTAGCTTTAAATCTGGGATAACTTTACAATGAGTGATAGCTTGTTTAGAATATTTTCTGGTTCTATTTTCTGAGGCGGTTCCAGGTCAATGTTTCATAACAAACCGCAAACGTTGTGCCTTTGACAGCGTTCGATGTACACCTTTTGGTCTAGACAAACGGTCAATTTGTTCAACATTGTCAGTGTCTTTTAAGACTAATTTTAATAATTCAGCCCTTTTCATCAGTTGGAGTAAGTAATAAAATAGTTATTTAATAGGTGTTTGGGAACAGTCAAAACTACTATCCCTCGGTATTTGGGATGACATTCAGAACAGTTCAACAAATTCAACCCTGATACGTCGGGAAATAGTTTTGACTTTTACTCAAACACCCATGAAATAACTGTATATTGCTGCCCGCTCATGAACTGTTCCATATAGTAAATGGACGCACATAAAACATTTACATATCACACGTGCCTAAATGAACATGATCATGTTATAAAACGTGTCGGGCAAAAGTTACAAAGTAATCCCTAATACCTCGGGAAAATAATTTTGACTCTTCTCCAAACACCCATGAAATAAATGTATACTGTTGCCCGCCCATGGACTGTTTCAAGTGCGAAATGAATGCGCAAAACAAATTGCGATATCGCCAGGACCTAAATGAACGTTTCGTTCATGAAATATCTTTAGTTTTAACACTTTATATTAAAACTTCGATACTTAAACATTGAGTGATGCGTAATAAGAAATATTTTCTGATATGCGAGCCGGTTAAGTCCCGGCCGATGTTTTATACGAAACCGCAAACCATGCGTCTTTTGTTAACATTTCGATGTACACTTATCTGTCAGGGAAAACTGTCAAAACTGTCAAATGTCTCTTTTAGAATTAATTTTGATTATTCAGCATTTTCATCAGCTGCTTAAGAATAAACCAGTTATTAAATTGGAGTTTTGGGAACAGTAACAGCTATTGTCCTAATCGTATTCAGGATGCCATTTAAAACTGTTGCCTTCGGCCTTTCAACAACTCGCAACAATACTTTTGAATTCATCCAAAACACCCATGAAATAATTGTATACTGCAGTGATAGAAACGATATAAATGCCCGTGAAGAGGCAAACAGTTATAAGAATAAGAGTTACTAGGCTAGCTAATGTGATTGCGGTAGGGGTCAACAAAAAGTATACAATAGGAACGGTCTATTTTGAATCGTAAAATCAAAAACAAATGCTTTTTCTTTTACGTGTTTATGATTTCCGAGAAAAGTATAACTTATGTAGCATATCTATACCATGAAAAGTGTAATTGACTTTGCTGCCTTTGTAAATTAAATCTATATTGATACTTGAATATGAAACTTTACCATCGTCTAAGGATAATTGACACATTATAAATGATACTAATGAATTTCCTTTTCTATACTTAAAAGAAAAAATACGTACAACTGTTCATCATCAGAATGCGGAATCTTCACATCGTAAACAAGGACAAAATGGTCCGGAATAAGTGATTTACGATAATGTATAACCTAGGAAGTATGTCTTGCTAAAAGCTGAATCGATATAGTTTAACCTTGGTGTACCGTACCGTCCAAATTAATACCACCATGAACTTATCACATAGTAGAGAAAAATCCAAGAAGAAGGAGTATGTTGTAATGATAACACATACTTAACATATAAATTGGTGATCCAACAGAAGTACGAAGTTAACATGGTTATTAGAAGGATAATCCCAAACAGTTAATGTTGCGATTTGAATGCAGTGCACTAAGCGTGAATGATTTTATCAGACAGTCTTATATGTATTAACCGGTTTTCTCATTTGGGAATTGTTTTAACTACTGGTGGTTCTTTTACTGATGCCCATCATACAACTGCCGGAAAAGCATTAAAAGCATTTTTTAAAATGATTAAATGTCTTTATAAATTTACAAATATATCAATAGAAAATAAAGTAAATTTATTTGAATATTTTTATATATTAGATTATTGAATTTATTTAAATTTTTAATTAGTAGTCCCTATTTTGAACTATGGAAAGGATGAACGGGGATTTATTAAGATGATCGATGCTGTATAAAGAGTTCATATGAAGTTTTGTAAGACCATTCTAGGCGTAAGAAAATCAATCTTATCTAGAACGATTTGATTTACGGAGAACTTGGTAAAAAATCAATGTTTTGTAATAGACATATTAGTACCATTAGGTACTTGAATAAAAGTTAAAAAGCTAAAAGGAGTACATATTGAGAGAGAGGTTAAAAGTTGATGTTAACTGATATGCCAAATAAAACAAACATGGCATCTTAAGATGCTTGATAGAGATGCTTATATAATATGGTTTCCTGGATGCCTGATTAGCCCAAAGTGTTGGTGATACAAAGGTATTCTTATCGTTAGTAAACAAAAGATACGTGACGATGTAGATTAAATCATTCAAGCAGGTCTTTAGTCTACAACAGAATACGGGATGACACATTCCAACACTATTTAAATATATATAATATTACAAATTTTAGACAACCATTGACAAAACTACCCGGGTGCACTCTGTGCCTGAAATAGAGTGCAGGGGTCCCCCGGGGTCTTCCTCCGCCTGTAATGAGTTGGACGTCGCGATATGACTGAAATACTGTTAAAGCGACGTTAAATTCCAAAAAACAACAACAAGATGTGTTACGATTTGTTGCCTTTGACGTGCGTTTTATTACGATGTTCTTTCTGTAGCCGTGCGTTTTATCCCGTTTTATCACGTCATGCGACGGTTTTCACGGCGAGCTACGGTGTATAGTAGCTGTTTTGTCGGGTTCAATTACGTTGCCCACGGTGCGTGGCGTTTTACAGGCAGTTTTACTACGGTCTTATACTGTGTGTGCGGTCTGAGATGGAGTATAAAAACCGTCTTCGGCAAAGAAACTTCATTTAAGTCTGTACAGTCGAAGAGATAACACCAACTTGTGCCATGCCACCGAAAAGAGCAAGACGTATGAAAGTCGCCCAGCCTGTACCACCGCTAGAAGAGGGACAGATGCAGCCTGTAGATCCTCCTCGTTCACTGCCACTAGATGAAGACGAGCGTGATATTGCTCAAGACCCGGCCTCTCCTCAACTGGAATCTGGACATGGTTTCGTGTAGACACGATACGCACTTGCTTGAAAGACGGCTGTCCCAAGGGCCGTCGCAAACTTTTCAGAAACTGATAAGGAGCTCGTTATTTACTTCCTCCAGCAGAATCCCATGCTGTCCTCCAAGATAGGATGTTGTCTTCAAAGTTTCAGAACATAATGCTTGCGTTTGCTTTGAAAGCATTCTTTTATTCCTGCCACGGGCACATACGCGTTCCAAGATTGCACTGCTTCCACTTTTCAATCATAGATAAATTTGACAGAAAGTGAAAATCCTAAGAGACATTGATCGGAACATCGGAAATGTAAGGGATTCCACCAGAACGCGACATACCGGAACAGAACATACCGACATCCGTAGCAGATCGCGGGCCGAACTGAAGGACGCCTTTTGAGCCGCCGGGACTCGACAGCTCCTCTTAGTTTCAGGTCCGTCACGGATACCGTAACATACCGTAAAAAAAGTTAGCTAGACTTAACAATGGAGAAAAACAGACCAAAATCGCACGTCAAACTACGTTTCGGACAAACTGGGCTGCCGTGGCCGGCGGGAAAATAGCATAAACGTAGCATGAACGACACAAGTTCCCATAAATATCCCATTGTTTAATACATACTTCGATGTCGTCAGGAGCATATTCTCGGGGTTTATCATAACGAGCGGAACATTAGACCAATAAATACAGCAACTATTACGAATCTTACGAATTTATTAACTAATAATATCCATCTAAAATCTCATAGCAGACAAAATATTGACATTATTGTCACATAGAAATGCTAACCAACGCTAGAAATGTCGTAGTCCAACAGCGGCCGCTCTATAACATTTCTCAGCACTATATTAACGTAGACATATAAAGCCAATAATGGCTGTTAACTGATGTACCTAGATGGTCAGAATGTGACTGAAATAAATGTAGACTATAATTATATCAGCGAAGGACGAGTTTATGTGATCGCTTGCAAGCACGCAATGCTAACATTAATGTACACCGACATAACAGCAGACAATGCGTGAATTGTTTGACGAAATGTCACGCAAATATGTACGTATAAGAAAATATATATTATAGTTGTTCAATTGTTTTGTCAATGTAAATGTGAGGACACACCGATACAGTTCTGGTAATATGGTGACATTTTCAAATTTGTTTCACGGTAAAAGAAGGCATATTACGTTCATGGATAGAACAAAAAGACCTTTCTTTGTTTGATTTATGGGCAGTTTTCCCCCGTTTTTGTCTGTATTGTTAACGGCATTCTAGTTTAGCTTCCAATAATTCAATTATCATTTTACACATGTCTCATTAGCGAATGACAAGACATGCGTGGCACTATTCAATTTTAATTGCTGTTTAGCATCTTCACATGTACGCAGAATATCCAGCAGAACAGTAATTATACTTTATTTCACCATGGTAGACGAATATATAAAATGGGGATGCTACAGTATATAATAGAATAGGAATAGAGGTTCCGGTCGAAACGTACTGTTGATATTTCAAGTACGTGTGATAAAAGGGCGGTGAGGGAAAAAGCTTTATTTCATAAATCATTTTATAACTTTATAAGAAATAAAACCTATATTGCTTGTTTTATTTATAAATCATATATAAAAGGGAGTTTATTTCAGCTTGAAACTTGAAACAGCGTAAAAAAAAAATGAAATTAAACAAGAGAAAAGACCGACGGTTTTTTAATTGTACTTGCTCAATTTGTTAAAATGAAGACACGTTTTTATTTTCAGGACGTAACACAAATTTCAGCAAAGGGTAGTGGCTGAAGGCTTTCATTAGCACGCATTCCAAAACGACATTATTTTGAACTAATAATGAATATATTGTAAAAAATCATTTTATCATCTCGAATCGTGTGCACTGCTTAACGATGTTATGAATAGTACGACTGGTTCCTCATCGTGCACTTATATACACTGAAACAGACACACATGGAGTGTGGTTTATCTCACATAAACAGATGCATTATTTTTCTGAGGTGATGCGACGTCATTTTTGCAATCTTCTAACTCACAGTGAAATAATCAATTGTGAGTTCTCTTTTACAAGATTGGAAGATACACTTTTAGCAAGGTAGATCCAGAACGAATAAAACAGAACATGGCGATGGATAAAGATTTGAGTCCCGATTCATATCACATCTTAAGTTATGAAAAATAATTTTCGTCTGCATTAATTATATTAGTTTAAACATGTTTTATTCACTAAGAATAATATTGGACATAGGCAATGCCTATTTAACCCTTTGCCTGCTGAAAAATTGCCGTCTGCTGAAAATGTCTGTCTGTACTTTTAATTTCATCGGATTCGCCCAATATTTACAGAAACTCGGCGTCTGCTCTGGATCCAAGCTGTTTGCAAATTCTATCAATGTCGCGGTTAGCAGCCTAAGGGTTAAGAACTATATCGTCGTTTGTCTCAATGTTTAATGTGAATATTTGTTGAATATTTGCTATCAATGATAACTATAATTATTTTTGTTCGAATTAGTTACAATTATTTTAAACGGATGCGCAATACTTAAGATGTGAAGTTTTTGTTAATATGCGTTTATAAAAAAAAATAATTCAATTTGTCCACGAACTTCCGGATAACCCTTCGTAAGTACCATAAAGCGTTAAAGCATAAAAGAAGAGACGCTAAAGCCCACCAATATACACTTAGTAATAAACATATAGGATTGCCTTTCATTGCCAACGATTGTGTCTTACGAAGAAGAACTACTGTAACGTAATACAATACAAAACACCAGATAATGCAAATATATGCACCCCATCAACGTGATTTAGGGGATAGTTCTTGTTGTTTTACGATGATCATGTATAAGCCCTCTTATCTAAAACAATGTTCATCATCGCCTAGTTCAATCTGCAACATAGAACAAACGCTATTTCCACAATATACTTTTCCGTGAACCAACTACGATGGACTGGGCTTTGAAGAGAAATATCCTAAAAATACAAATTTTGCATGCTGATCAAATAATCTAGTACACTGTTAACAAATAATCGATAAGGAATTGTATATGCATTTGTAATTTCAATGATAAATTATAAGTCGATATTGCTAATAACCGTCATGTGATAGAAACACCGTGATGGAAGGACCATTACGTGACAAATGTCACGCACACTTCCAGTATCTACTAATATGTCCATCTGATATACATTATCAGCAAACTTTCAGATATTATCAAATTATACAAAATATTCTCCTTTATTATGTTTACCAAACTATGCGGTCAAAAAACGATTTTCACGAATAATGTTTCGGTCCCGTGGCTACTTCTGTGAAATTTCAGTTGCCAAATACTCTCATTAGGTCATTGCATGCAAGAAAGTATGCAAATTTCTTAGATAAATCTTCTATTATAAGATAAAATATAACGTTTAACTGGAAATAGATGGTTCATAACTTCAGACTGAAATTCTGATATCTAGTTTATTTATAAATTGATCTTTATCATCTATATGGAGTGTTTGCTTACGTATATATGTAAATAGTCACATATATTTTTATTCTGTTTTACAGACACGAGTTTACAAATTGGTGACATTCACTGTATAGGCCCACTAGATCGGGTGTTTATTGAAATTGATTTGTAACTTTATGTACGTACATGTTTCGGTAATAAAAATATTTAGTACTTACTTAACTTACTTTAGAGTTAAACCAAACACACTAGAATTGGTAGTAATGACTTTCCCGCCTTGACGTATAGAATCTAGGGGTTGGCATTACTTCTGGTTTTTTGGCGTCAGGATAAAGTGACCAGCCGAGGTTACGCCCCCATGTGTACATTTGTATATGTCCGTGATATACACTGGGCAGGTAAAAGAACCAGAGATCTCTTTAGAAGAGGTATCTGTATCCGCTTCCCTGTCTCTTGGACGTCCATTAGCTCTAGTTTGCGGAAAGTGAAGTAAATGAAATAAAAGCAAAACAAAAACATCTAAGTTATTTGTATGTAACACCAGATGTTGGTATCATACAACTGCCTATCACGTTTACAGCGTCTTGCCCTGAATATAATAACTGCTAATAACTGCTTAAAGGTGTTAACCTTTTGAATTACGTCTTTCTGCTTTGTCTTGGTTACCCGATAAGCAAAGAGCCGTTTTTGACTTAAACACTATGTAATTGATTTTATAGATTACAGCATATAAACGCCATAAACAGTAATTAAACGTTCAACACTAAGTGCTTCACGATAATATACTGATCATGTCTTGCTGGGAGCTTCATCGATTAAATTCTATATAGGTTTGCTTGTCCTTAAAGATCACGTGTTTCCTAAAAAATATAGGAAAACCTAGCGGAGAAACACTTGTAAAAATAAATATATTAGTCCAGAATAGTAAATGCAATATCATAGTGCTGCAAATAAGAACGACACCTTAGTTTTTGCCACTGATGTCAATTCCGTTAAATGAATGAGAGAAATTGTTCATGTTTTATTCAACAATGCAGACATAATACATCTATCAGCAAACAGATATATTGATAATGTATATGTCTGACAACAAATTGAATTTACAGCCCTATGAATAATACAACGCACAATAAATCATATTTAACCAATGTAATGTTAATTTGTAAAGTGTGACAAGTAAAATTTACGACAACTATACCTTAACTTGTGTATTTCAATGTACAGTTACTTATACATTTATTTAATGGAAATGTTAATCTTGGTCGAATTTAAACGTGTCTTACATCACTAGAAAGCGAGTTTGTCCGTTTCAGTGTCACAATGCTGAATATTGCTTTATAGTAGTTTTATTTTAGAAGAAGCTTTAGATGTAGCTAAAAGAATCTTACAGTAAAGCACGAACTTTTAAAAACTACGATAGCTTTTGTATTCACCATTTCATTCTCTTCAGCTATCGCCCTTATCAAATGCAAAATAATACTTTGTTTCGAAGAATTCGTGCCTCGTCGACAATCTAGACTTCAAATGTGATACAGCCACTTCGGACGTAACTAGGATCAATTTGATTTATAATTTATTTTATACTGTGTAATAAATAAATTTTGCATTTGAAAATATCGCTTAAACGAAAGGAGAAAAGTCTAGATAGGTGACAGCATACATAACCCAACACATATTAATCAAGTGAAAAAATATTTTGCAAGGCCATGTTTCTTGCGTTACCTTTTACATACATGTTTTTGAGAACTTACATGTAATAGAGCAACATGAAATATCAACATTCATAAAAGTGCTGTATAAGTGGTAGAGAAGACTCGGATTAAGGAGGACTAAATGTTTCCAAAATAAAGTAATAGAACAATATAATTTCACCGAATAAATGGCAGCAAACTTCAATTGGTATGACTGGTATATGTCATGAACGTTCTATATTTGAATGTGGCACAATACCTTTACAATACACAACGCTTGATAGGTCTGTGGTAGATGAGACGAACAGTGAGTCGTAGTTTTGTCTTGCCTAAGACTTCGGTAGCCTACCGTTCGAATATATGGCGTGCCGTTAGGGTCATAAGTCTACTTAGTCAGTTTATAAGTGCACCTGCATTTTTCTTGACCCAACTTACATTTTCACAATATGTCTGCCTTCATGGAAGCACAAACATACAATATATATCTAACGTGTCTACCTTGTCTTCAGCTGATAACTGTATCATATTTAAGTGATTAGAAAATACTGAATGTTCGCTCGCTTTTTCAATAAATGCTGATACTGTGAGTTTCCAATATTTAAAGCAGGTTTACTTTTGTTGATGAAAATGTTTACACGAAATTATTACCGGTGTATACTTAAAACAGTTGCAATGATACTAATACACTTTGATCGCTCATAATCCAATACAAACTTGATGAAATCGGATAAAGATGACATCAACGTGTTGCATTGAATGTACTGTGTGTATAATAGTCATTGCCCGATCTACAAAAGTTGAACGTCAGTCACTTTCTTAATCGTTTGTAAGAACCGTGGTGTTCTAATTGCCATTATCGATTATAAAGTTTGGATGTAACGAGCAATTTGATTGGATAAGACTAAACCGATTCGTAAATATTTAAAAGTTGAGCAGCTGAATTCATCATTTATTAGCGGACTTATAATTTAAAATTTATGTACACTAACAATTTTGTAGGTGGACCTGCAAAACACTTCAGTGCATCTACATTTTGTTAGTGCAGCTGGTTAGATAGACTTTTGACCCAAACAGTACGCCATACAAATAATTATATAGTTACGTTAAATACAACCCCTGACGTTCTAGAGGAATAGGTAATTTGTTTGATAATCACTCTTATTATATTTTTACAAACTTCCCGTTGTTTTATGTATTTTTCAATTACTATCCGAACAATTCCCGCAGCTTATGTCAAAGCTTACAAACAAACATCAGAGCAACATACAAAAAAAAAGCAGTCATAATACAAGTAATGCAATTAACCCTATTTATAATACAATACATCAAAGGTAGGCGCAAAGTCAGCATGAATATGACCTATTCAGACATATCAATGCCGTTCGCAGAAGCAAATAACTCGGAATTATCTAATAATATAATCTATACTGTCATTACGGTTTGAGTTATGGCCAACATGCAAGGCCAGCGGCGAGACGTTTCGTAGTATGTGTAACACTAGACAACATGATATCCAATAAAGTAACGAAGAAAAGCTTATAATGCATCGATGTTATTAACAATAAACAGGCTAGTTTTGTTGGCACTTATAATACACATTTTACATGTAAGAAGAATTATTTATCAATTCAGTTTCAACTTGCAAAGAAAAAATGATGAGTTATGTACTATATTGGTAGAATAATCAGACAAAACAGTATAGACGAAATATTAAAAACTGTTGAACGCACTTTAGTTTCAGTACCGACACTTATAAACGCGACAGAGTTAAGGTATTATCTACAGTTAGTTTAGATTTATTTTCTACGTGATATATGGATATTTGTGGTCCTGCCAACTGTATAATTTATTTAAGGAGTATTACAAATATAAAATGCATCGTACTTTCAAGAAACAGTAAGTTTATTTCTAAAAGAAACTTCAGTAATGCTCTAATATTAATTGAGATACATGAACAAATGCGCAGGTTGGACTTCACCACATCATTTGATGATACGTAGGCGGTTCGGTATGTAGACAATGGAGTAGATTTTTATGGTAAAAGTAAATCTATAAAAATCTTTCTAAAAGTTTCATTTGAAATGAAAACTGAAAAGAGTAACTTGTTGTGGACAAAGTTTGATTGGATATCTTATTAACTCAATTTGTCGCAGGAATGAGTTTTACCTATACCTTCAGGGCAGATCAAAGGTTGCTTTCTATTTTTGTTAAGGTATTTGGTTAGACCCGGGTGAATGAATATTTAAAAACTGATAGAACATATATTCGAGGGCGAAAATATCATGTCAACCCTAGTTAAGTAACAGGAAAAACTGTAATAGAAAGTTTTACAGCGGGCCATTAAACGACACTTACATGTACATGTTTATAAACATTTGAGATGAACATTGATGTTTAGACATGGTTTCAAACGAATAAAGCAAATTACTGGGTCAGTTTTTTCTTGTTCGCCCAAAACCACTTTCCTAAGCACTTTATAACAAAAGACAAAATTTTATTATTTGTCTATGCATTTTCACCCAATTTGAACTCTGGACCTTTCGTTCCTGAGGTCTCACCACAAGACCTTGCCCCACGACAACGAACAACAACTCCGTAAGTTCTTTAAAATAGACCGCGTCTCCAATATCCACCCACAAAAGATCACATTTTTGCAATGATTAAAACGCGTACATGTAGTTGCAGTTAAGTGCTAAAGTCTCCAGTGGATGTATCAAAGCTCGTAATACAGTAAATATAGCGGACCGAAATACAATAGGGAGACTGGAGCACCAGGTATTATTAGTACTTCAAGTTAGTATTATCCCATTCCACTTTCGTTTTAAAACATTTCTATATTGGTTGATGGTGTCCATGATTGTTCGTTTCATTACAATATTGTTACCATACTATAAAAACAAGAGTTGGAGACGTGTCGGCGAGTATAATTACAGAGAGGGCGGTTATTGAACCGACCTGGCTTGATTAACATAGTATACATATCTAGGAGGGTGAGAAAATCATGCCAAATCTAGTTAAATAATACTCCCTTTGGCTGACTGGCGCTGTAGGCGTTAAAACTAATTCGGGTTGATATTATCATATGTCCCTGTCGTATTAAATGTATTATTTATATTTTGGTTGATATTGCGCCTGTTTCCAACAGAGATGTGACAGTATTCATGTCAAACAACAAGAACTAGAGTAGATGACGTGTCTGCGGGTATAATTACATGTCAATATTCCCGCACATAACATCCCCATTGACACATTTTTCTCACTTTAATGACATATCATGTGTTCTATATACAATTCAAATATTGGAATATAATGACTACCATTGTCAGTGAACATGCGATGTACATGTAGTATGATGTAAAATGTACATGTAGTGAAAATGTTCATGTTTTGCTACAAACTTATTTAGATAAAATTGGAAAACAAAGAAATATAGCTCGAAGCGGTTCTTCCTTTTTAATCATAAGTTTTCTAATCAATTCATCTTTAATTTTCTCAGGATTCTGATTAAATATAATAATATGATACAGGAAAAGAGATCGAAAAGAAACAGAACTCAATTCAAGTCACCTCACGGCGTAGAGTCATTGTGCAGCTCACGTACGTTTCAAAGCAGGAGTGCAAAATTCGTGACGAAGTAAAAGATAATTTCTTAAACATATCCTTTCATTTTCTAAAAGCTTTGTTGTGAACGGAATGTGCCTTAATGAAAGGTTTCTATCAGTACCATGTTTGTTTTTTGAAATTGTTGTAGTAGAAACATGGATCGATTTTGACAACATAAATGAGTATACTTCACGGCCCTTCGGTGTTTTCACTATTTTGACATTCGTTGCGCAAATGCACCAATTCAGTAATAACATTGATACCGACTGAAAATGCTTTTTGCCCCTTATTCCTTGCACAACGTGGATGTTAGAAAATGAAAAGATATCTTAAAGAAATTACCGTTACATAGTTTTGAGTCGCGCGCACCTGCTGTATCATTTCGTAAATTATTCGACTGCTACCCCCAGCATACACCTGCATTGTCATAACATCTAGCCCTAATGTTATAAAACTTTAAATGAACTCTGCGCTCAATTTTCAAGATGTGTTAGCTGAAATCAGAGTAAGTCTTTCCTGTAAAATCTAGACGCCTTTATTTACAAAGTAAACGCTTTGAACTTTGAACAGCGTGCATTTTAAGTTCTGTTTTAATGCATTGGCGTAAAAGTGTGATCTACCCACGTCATATTTACGCCGCATGAGTGACATTCCTTTCTAAATAGGTATTCAGTCATACTCTACATCCATTATTTTTTTTATTCTACATCTATAACAAACTTGCATTTACTTTTGGAATGTTAACAGTTTCTTTTATACAATAAACATAATGTTACTAATTTTGTCTGGGTATGAACAGTAAGTTATACCGTCCCTGGCTATGTAGGATGTAATAAATGCTATATTTGTTCCGCTAAGAAGACAAACAATCTCATGAAAATTCTATTATGATACAAAGATACAAATTAAATCAGAATGAAACCTCTAAGCAATTACTTAGGGACATTACCACGCGTGCTTCCCTATAATCCACGCCCATTGCATAGGTACATTTAGCACAAGCACATGCAGTACATTGTTCCTTATTGTACTGTTTAATGATGATGATTTTGGTTTAATGTAACATATACACTCACCGTGTGCATCCAATATTAATATTGAATATAATACACGGTGCTCCAACAGTAAGAATAAGAAAACCTTTGAATTACGGCGAAGCGTTAGATCATTCATTAGATGCACATCAACAGGTGCACAGAATGACGGAATTGCAAAAATCAAGTCTATGTAAGCATTCCAGCTTTATTTTTAAATAAGGCGTTTTGGCGGGTCGATAAACACTTCTATGGTTATGCAGTTTTAGGCTAATGGATTCTAAGAACGTTTAATTCGGTATCTAGTTGGGTATTTTATGATTCAAAGAATAACATTTGACTGAATGTTACTGCATACAAATATTACAAAGCTTCGGTAATCTTCTGCTGTCTTGACTAGTTTTTTTCTAGACCTAGTTATCATACATATGACAGCAGAACGGTTACTGTGTATGACATGCCAAGATTAAGTCGCTGAAATGCAAGTTTGAACTTTAAATCTTGATACGCCTTTTATATAACACTTGCTCCTCTTTGAAAATGATGGCATGTCGTGACACAATTACGGTGTTAAAGATGGATAATTGGCTTCTTGTTCATCGCATGCAGTTTGCGCCTCCGTAAAGATGGAACTAATACGGAAAACCTTCTTTAAAAAATACAAGTAATTCACATAGCATATTCTGAGCTATACGCGTATATGTGATGAGAGCAAGATTCAACAAAGAAGACGCGATCTTGGTAGAGTTACGTTGCTTGCCGCTTGTTAGATATTGAACAGTACACTCTAAACGTTGTAGAATATACATAGTACATAGCAACGACATTTTATGTTTATTCTGACTGTCAGTCTGTCTGTCTTAATACAGTCTGCAATGATCCAATCCTGATGCATTGCAGAGTTAAGCACAGCCTCGAAATAACTTTATTTATGTGGAACTGGATAGAATTAATATCAAACACTTCCGGATTATATCAATTGTACGATACTTGCTCAAACGTCCAAATGTAGTGATCTCAAATATAATAAAAAAAAAAACATACAATATGATGTTTAGGAAAATGCAAACAACCCCGAATAGAACATCGTTAATTTTATTACTGTACTACACTGATAAAACGAAGACCTTTATTTAGCTACAATGTACTATATAATTATTCGGTTAGTATACATTATTCATGCTGTCTATCCCATCGTACACTATTGATTTGTTTTCATGGACCTATATATCTTCTCTGATGAATAATACTGAGAGGCAAACGCATGTTTGAATTCAGACTAGTTAATCAACCTTAAGTTTTCTAGATGTAGAATCAGATTCAAGCGAAATCAGTTTTGATTGTTAGGCTAACAGAAAAGCAATAAT
>JAULCC010469611.1:0-10994 GCA_032358795.1 Nuttallia obscurata | reverse complement strand
TATGACTGAAATACTAATAAAGCGATGTTAAATACCAAAACAAACAAACAAACAAAATTTGTTCATTTCAACCAACATTTTCCTACAATACTATACAGTGCTATGTGATTCACTGAACCAGCTATAAATTGTTACTTGCTTTGAAAACTGCTACTTTACTTACAGATCTAAGTTTTAAGACCTTTTTATATTGCCATATTGATAAGTAAGGGTTAGATTTTTAAATGACTTTAAATGTGTGTCTTATATGTACTATAGTTGTTCATGCAATTGCTATATTTTGAAAGGATACCTGATCTTGTTTGCACGTGTTTTTAAAATAAGTGAACTAAATAAATACCAAAATGACGTAATATGTCTAAAAAAAACATTTTTTAAAATTTTAACTAGACACATAATGTTCTCGACATATGTTCTAATAGGCTCCTTTATTATATCATCTCACAGTCAACCATCAATCTCACAAATCTGCTTTAATCATTTAAATGCGAAAACTGTATCCTGGGAATGTCAAATGTCAAACGATCAGTTTCTCTGGCCTTTCCTTATCTGAATTGTTTCCTTGATCTTTCGTTATTTTCAAACTGAGTTCTAAGCCAACTTTTGTTCATCACGTAAATATATCAAAACTATAGGATTTCAACACTAGTGCACTCGTATATCCAATCTCTTTCTTATTGAACAACTTTCAAAAATCTTATCGCAGGATTTTGGCGAATGTATCTAGGACTGTCTGTGCTATCTAAGATCCTACAACTGTCATGAAGGTTGGTAATACTATTATGAACCGCTTGTGATAGATAAATATGCACTTAGAAGTTAACGCCTTTTGTCTCCATGATGTTGATCAAGCTGTACTGCGTAGTGAACCCTTGATTTCTCTATGACTTAGTCAGTCGTACAGTCTGTAATTTACGCCTTGTTGTCATCATGGAACTGACAGCCTTGCACCCTGCATTTTATGACTGTTGTCTTTATGGCTTTAACGAACTTACACTGTATAGTTTATGCCTGAATGATCCATGGACTTTTCTTGTATTTAACAGTTAACAACTGACGTATCTAGACGTTAGGATAAATACATACTTGCAACTGCAACTTTGTACACGTATTTCATTTTCCTCATGTTTTACAATGTGACGGAACAGAGAGTCAATTTATGCTCATAAATCGTCATCATACCGACAGAAAAAAATCATAACGAAACATTTGTAAACATTACCAACGTTCTTCAATAACGTTTGATTGTTTGTAGTTTACGCCTCTTATGGTAATATTTCACTTTTTTAAGGCGGTAAATTAACTATACCGTACTCCAAGGTTTGTTAAGCATTCAATATCTTTACTTGTCTTTGCATAAATGATGTACATTTTCGTGTTTGTCCATATGTTTCGTATTTATACCATACAACACAGTTCTCCATCCATTTGGCTAGGTTAAGATTCCAAGTAAATTTATGGTTAAAATGGACCAACGTCTTTACTATTTGTCGTTGGGGTTTTTATAAGATTGGTCTTTGCTAAAGCTACCGAGTGAGTTTAGAAAAAAATGAAAAAGCAATAAATAAAACAAGATATCAGTGCGAGCGGTGATTATCAGAATTCTTCCTATACTGCGCGTCTTTATGACTATGTTGTAGTTTACATCCTTTAGTATTACATCATGTGATAGTCAGAAAGTAGATCAAAGGAATAAATCATTGAAGTAGTCATGGGAACGTAACTTATAGATATTATATCAGTTTGAAATGAGTTTGGCTCCTCTTTTTAATATTATTTTATTTAGACCATATGCACTCCTGATAATACTCTGACATTCTTGATAATACACTGGCTTTTGTCTAAAACTTCATATTTCAAGCGATTTACCTACTCTTGCACTGAGAAAATTAGCAAAACGAAAAGATGATTTTCTCGGAATTGTACGGTATTTGAAACAAGAGCATCAAACTGGCAGACCAACGTGTTCAAAGTGCTACTTTTGCTGACATCCAGGTGATTAAAGATTGCGTAATTGCCAAAAAAACTGATAATGTGTATAATCTGATCGTCTTGGTTATTGCAAGATGTTTGTATCTCGCTGTAAATGAAATTTGGGCTTGTTGAATGGTACACAAACGTATACAGATTAAGTGATAAAGATGTATGAAGAACATTTTAGGATTTAGCCTCATCCAGGTGTGATGTAATTCGCACGGTACTTTTATAAACGATAAGCTGTAAAAAGTAGATGTTTTATACCAGTTTTTTACTTCTTTGTCGGCAGACTGTATGTGCCAGGTTTGATGCCGTTATGATTGGTTTCAGTCTTTTCTTTCTGTGCATGATTTGGAATTATATGTAAATTTTGTTTGATTCAGAAAAAGAAAGAGTACACGTATCGCCTTAGGTAATAATGAAAGCAGGGTTATATCACAGGGGTCCGGCATTAAAACTGAACTTCTCAGACTATTACCATCGTCGAATATCCATAAATAGTGAGAAACGGAATGGATCGACAGTGGCTGTCCGACAATGGAATGACTGTCAGAATGTCTGTATGGCAGTTAAATAGGATAGCATGTTACCTATTTATTAACAATTCTTTTCATTTCACATACTTAGTCTTTGCCTGAAGTCATTCGATCATATAACTCATATATTGAACGAATGGCGTCACATTATGGGCCAGATAATGTAACTATAACGCCGAGTATTTTTTACAAAACTGGTGCTGTTAAATATAGCTATTATGTACGTATATGGAAAAGTGCTTGTTTTTTTTTTTCAATGTTAAAATTAATTTAAGCTTTGTCTGTTTTCGAATTGTTTTTTTTTTCTTTTATTTTTCAATATCTCTTGAACACTACTTGCATTTTGAGATGTTGTGAAAATATTGAAAGAACCACGTTTGGTTTGAGTAAAACATTTCAGTTTGACATCGCCTTATAGTTGGGCAGTTTTTTAATTACCAAGTTTTATCTTTGTTTAATCTAATAAACTGTTGATCAAAACTAAGCATATGACCACGTGAAATCAACAAAGATGATTAATAATGTGGCCATAGTCTGAAAAATAAAATTGAATGAAACTTAAAGATAATCTTTAAATTATTTTTTCACTAAATATTATGCATGTTTTATTTGGAATTAATAAATCAACATCCTAAGCTTGCAGAACAGTAATTTTATATATAACAATTGAACCTATGCATTTCACCGTCATTACCTACAACTTAAATGAGCATAAAACACGCCGTGTTGATGAAGTATCTAAGCTATAAACTATTCCAAGATAAATGAAATACGTATCACTCCATAGACGATTATTGAAGAAGTTTTATTATTTTTTATTATCTTTTCTGGAACAAAATTAACAAGTCCTGCCATTGGTTTTCTCTCAAACATATCTCTTTGTTTCATATCCAACAGATACTGCCACTCGTGCACTCGAACAATAAAACCGGAGTTCAAAGATTTCTCGGGTTTTCCTTAACTGAACGGGTCAATATGAAAGCCTTTTGCATTTCTGAAATTATTCTACACGTTTGATATTACATTGTATTTGACAATTTTGTAGCTATTTAATATTTATCGGTGTTCATTGTGGTTGTTAAATGCATGATACCGATGATGTTTTATTGCCAATAAAACTGAGTTGAGTTGAGTTAAAGCCAGTGCTAAAATTGAGCTCACAGACAGTTATATTTCCGGCACTGAGTGCTTAAAAAGCGAGAATAGAACTATGCAACAACTAAACGCTGCCAAAAAACATGTCGCGATATGATTTATTGCAAAAGCTGTAACAGACGCTTGTCGGTGACATGTAGGTATTATAGACTTAAAGGCCTCATTAGATAAAAAGAAAGAAAGTGATATACTTAACATCCATTTGGTAAGAAGTGGAATGTAAAATGGTTTCAGATGGCAAGACTCGGATGTCGTGGACTAGTGTGTGAATAGGTATGAAGAAAAGCATACGCTGCATACATACATTACCCTTTGTTTGTGATAGCTCGTGCCTTGCATTTATTCGCGCTTACTTAGGCTCGTTATGTGGCATTAAAACAATAAGAACTGTCATATTTGTTTCTTAACGCCATTTGTCATCTGTTATACCGATCACAAGCGGCTTGTTTTTTTTCCAGTTATACCAAACGTATTTATCATCACTGCATTTTATTGTGTATTTAGCATCAGTCGTTGTTAAAAATAAGAAGGCATGTATGTTAATGATTGCCGGAGACCTCACAATGATGTAATTCTAGTAGTTCACCCGCGTAGGAATACATTCCTTTGCATCTGGTGGCCGATCAGGTTTACGTTTACAGGAAACTATATACTGTCCTGCTAGTTGTTTTAAAATGTTTCTGATGTTATGGGATATTCTTTTTGGGATATTCTTTTGCTGTAGAGCTTTCAGCGATGTTTAGATATATAGGTATCTGTTTTATGTTGTTTTCTCAGGCTGATAATTTTTTATTATGTATTTACAGGATGTGTTCCTGCTCCAAACACCTGGAGGCGGTGGTTACGGGAAATTTGAGAAAGACGGTCCTAACACAAAGAAGAGAAAACTGGACAAGGATAGCCAGCCCTTGACAATGGTTGGAACTGGTAGTGTGTATGAATATCAGAGAGCTCAAGAGTCAGTCTAATCATTTCGGAATGGCATACGATGTTTCTTTTGAATAGAAGTCAGTCACGTGCGGCTATATTGATATAGAAAAATAGAAAAATTTAACAGACTGACAGAACGCTACATAAGAACACGACAACTTTTGCATTCTAGGTCAATCTCTGTTAATCTTTATACTGCAACTGATGAGTCTTAGAAAAGCTACAACTATCGTAGACCAATATCAGGCATGGAATTCATTAAACATTCTTAAGGATATTCCTAAATTTTATTTTAATATTGCATTTTGACACACATTTTTAGTTAATTTGTGTCATTCAAACCTTTAACACATGTAAGTTAATAGCTTAGATATAGTTATATTGTTGGTTGATTGCTGATACTTGTTTAAATTTCATTGTTGAAAATTGCATTCTTGAGTTCTAAGTCTACGAATAAATTTACAAACGGATGTTAAATACGAGGGTAGATGTCAGTGTATTTTTAGAGTTTCAGTATCCACGTTCTTCTGTGTTTATTAAATAGTAACGATCAATTTGTGTGTAATTTAAACGTGCATGTTAAAGGTTGCTGTACTACTGCATATTCATATATCTTTTCATGAATGTTCAACAATAAAAATGTTAAGCGATACTTACTGACATAATCATTTGGTTGATTTTTCGTTAGCCTAAATCCTGGACTCTTTCTCGGCAACATACTTATGCTTTAAATACACTCGCTAAAAGTGTCATTGTTATACACATAGTTGTTATATATACTATTCCTATACACGCATATTCTATGAACAAATATTGATTTATTTGTGCTATTGCAACATTCTGTTATTATATATACTATTATTGTACATAATATTATTAAACACACTATTGTAATTAACGATATTGCTTTATAAACTATTGATATACACTCACTTGCTATGCACTTACTGTATATTATATTCCTTTACACAATACTGGTTTTTATATTATACCTTTTTTCTATATTTATGTTGATAACGGTGTGTTCAGACATGTACAAGTCTGCCGAGTATTCCCAGTGAATAGTTAGAAGTTTGCTGCGTTTGTTTTTAGATTTACTGAAGTATTTATGCAATGGTTTTACCTAAGGGTACACTAACAAACGAAATATTTTCATAATTTAAGATCATTTGAGATGTAATACAAGTTATTAAATATTGACTTTAATAGGAGTATTTCGGATGCTGTATAAAAATGCAAACACACACACTCGCCCTATCCCTAGGTTTTAGTCATCAGAGTTTTTATATATATATAAGTTTATAAGTTTATTTTAAATGTGTGTTTACACAATATTATATCGCTTAGGTGGATAAATTAAAAGTAGTTGATATGTATTGGTGTTGGTAAATTCAGGAAAAATAAGACTTCTTTATCGTTTTATAGAAACATAATGCTATTTATTAAATAAACAGGTTCAAGAATTTATTAGTATCTGAGCTTTGATATGTTTTGTAAGGCATTGAGACAATATTTTAACCTATGCAATAGAATTTATTGTGATATCCACACATTATGATATATTGTCACATAAAAACAATACTTCTCATTCATTTGGTCCTGATTTAAGAGTGATAGCTGAAATCTTCTGAACTGTTTTCCTTATAGTGTTACACATTAACGGGCTGTCTAAATCTCAACCTCTGCAACAGAAATGTTAAAAGGAACATTTAAATTTGTTAATCATTTACTGCACAGCTGACCTGCGTGTGGCAATGACCTCTCTTGTACCTGATTTTATAGAAAGGATGGTTCTTCAGTATATTCAAAGAGCAGCGATCTATGTGTAAAACATTAACTACTTGTTTCATAAAACATACATAGGTAAACTAATGTTTATGAAAGTGTGGTTATGGTTACTATTCTATTTACAAAACAGAACATATATTTTATTGATTTCTACTAAATACATCATCACATTTTGATATAATCAGCATCTGTATTTAAATATAATTACCATTACAATATATTATATAGAAACGCATGACGGATACTAAAATAATGTCAAATACACATTACACGTTAACGAAATAAACTCGCAATTTAAACAAATTCCTATTTTGTTTTTTACAAATCATAAAGCAGAAAAGAATAAGGATGATCAATATGACAAATATAATTTTACAAGACTATCTCTACTTTTTCATTAATTAATGAGATGTGTACCTTTTTGGATGATTCCAGTTAAATGGCTTTATTGTAATTTCTTTAAGATCAAAATAACAAACTGTATGAAATGAAATTCGTCTTCAGCTTCGCTACTATAACAGTATGTATACAGATTATTAGCATAAACCGAAACCATGCCATCGATGAATGAATTATAAGAGAACTATCGCATTTTCACAAATTCATAGTTAGCATATCAGAGTGTAAATTACGCATTGCAAAAATTTAAATATATAAGACTTTTGAACGATGACAGTTTATTTAAATAGCATAACTGATACGGGTACAATAAAGAACTAAAACATATTTACATTTACAACATTCATTTTAGTTACAATTTGAAATTTTATATACATGTGGATCTAGACGAATTAAAAGCAGATTTTGGCACATGCACGAACAAATCCGTAGCGGAGAATGAATTGTTAATTTTTTGTTAATCATTTTTATTTAAATGTAGACATACGGGACTGACTATTTCTGCTTTATCTAGCAAAAATCTACTTACACACGATTAATTAATTGTTCAAGAACAAACGGGTTCAGTCTATTATGAAGTGATGTTCAGGATCGAACAGGCTCATTACAAAATGTGCCACAACTTGTCATAACAGAGTGATTTATTACTATCTTGTTACATCACTAAGATTACAAACCCATCAGAACTTAGTGACTTACCTCAGGATATTTTGCATGTTCGACATTGTGATCTTGTATTAATTTATGGCGAGATGTCAGAACATAAGTGATCTGTTTATTTGACTCCGCCAGCAATTCTTGTTAACTGTTAATGAAGCGGGTAACGGTTGTTTATGTAATCGGTATATTGTTTCTGTAATTGATGAAGAAATAAACAGTATCGCCAAACTAAGTGTTATTGTGTCAGTATTTCAACAGCCTAATGTCTGTTTATTTGTTCAGGGTTTTGAAACAAGGCTTTCACAAGATTCTCGTCACATTAATGATATATGCTGTAAGGATATATATTTTCTGTAATTCTTTTTTTGTTGAACGCCTTGTCAGAAAAAAGATTCTTATGTCAAAACATTCTATTGACCATGTTCCTGTGTATCATCTCCACAAGTAACTGATAACGTTCACACAAGTGACTGATAACGTTCACACAAGTAACTGAAAACGTTCACACAAGTGACTGATAACGTTCACACAAGTTACTGATAACGTTCACACAAGTAACCGAAAACGTTCACACAAGTAACTGATAACGTTCACACAAGTTACTGATAACGTTCACACAAGTGACTGATAACGTTCACACAAGTGACTGATAACGTTCACACAAGCGACTTTACCGTCACGGTGATGAGAATCATTCATCCTGGACGCTATGATGGAGCTGGGATTCGAAACTGTGATTACTGGACTGAAAGACGTGTTATGTTTTTACTACACCTGTAAGAATGCTATCAATTTCCATTACTCCTAGTTACAGTGTAGTCAGCATCCTCAACTTTGTTACATACACCGTAAATCGGAGATATGGTTATTAATATTACAACATTTACATATACAGGTTACTATGAATTAAATTATTGCTAATGTAATAAGTATGCTAATTTCCGATACTCTAACAAATATTTTGTTAGAAATTTACGCAGGCCATTATATTTACTAGATTAATAAACATGTTTGTGGTGTCACTAACATTTCATGTATAACTTATCAGTAAGTTACAAACAACAACATTAACAATCTTTTGTTCACAGATGATTTACAATTATGATTCATGAGAGACATACATCAACGTAACAAAAATATTGATATGGGAGGCGTATGTGGCTGGCATAAATTTCATAGAATTGAGGTAAAATAAAAATAATGAATATACCGAAAAAGATAATGAATATAAGAGAAAAAAGAAGGGAAAATTATTATTGTTATTATTTTAAAATAATGAATATCATTTTTTCATGTAAATTTTCTTGTGTTTACCGTTGACTATATGCACATAAAGAACAACTAATGGGGATATTTAATCCAAGTAAAAATAATTCCATACATTCTCATATGTAATTGACGTACACCATTGTATAGTGACAACTGATATTCACCGCCAAATACCTACTTTACTTCCAGCGAATAGTGCTAGCGGTATAGCTGCATGTGCTGCTCCTCCATGATATAAATGTGTTAGTTTGGATATTAGACAAGTAAACTGAATAAATACATGATAAACAAATCCGGGTCCGGGTCATGTCTTATCCCTTGCCTACATTCATTATAGGTATTCTCAAGTATATAAAACCAAGAATAGTATATACATGCTGATACGATTGCATGGGATTCGTATTTCTTGGTCACTCGTCACTAGGTTTAACTGCAATAACGTTAAACATCATGGGAGAATAGTTCAAACGATTTGTAGAGAGTAAAATCTCTTTTACACCTCGCAGCTCGAAGTATCTTCCAAATGTATGTATTCGGAATTATAGAATAAACATATACTCTTAATCTCTATTGCTGATTCTTAATCTCTATTGCTGATGTAAATTTTAGTTTTTGAATGTTGGATAAAAACAAAATATATGTTTACATCTTTCTTTTTGTTTTATATATGATTTCAATCGCTATGTCCATGAAGATAGCTATCACATTTTCCTAGCTACTAAGACGAACATATGTCACTTAGTCGAAGTATAAGTATCCACCTTAATTATAAACTCAAAGCACTTCAAACTGTGCATTTACGCTCATATTATATGTGTATTTCTTCAAGTAGTTTGACGCACATTACAATTAATGTATCACCAGAAAAAATGCTACCTGTGACACTTGAGTTTGAAAAAAGTGATCATGATGAAGATGTGTCAGTTGAAAATATCCTCATGCTTATTGCCCTACATTAAGGAAAGGCAATTAACCCAAAAACATTTCCTTTGTTAAAGAGCCATTTCAGCAGAAGTCATGTTTGCTCCTTTGTTACCATTGTACCCAGATGAAATTCCGTATATCTATGCACTTCTTTATTGCCTGACAACTCTTGAAATAATGTTCATTTCTGTCAAACAAATACATACAAATTCAGACAGCACTTAATCACGTTTAGGTGAAGCTCATTATCCAGTTAACGCTAATCTGAAAACAAATCCCTCTTGAACCAATGATTAACCTTCACAGAAGTTTTACAATGCCTTCTTTAGTTCCTTGTCTCCCCAATAAACCCGTTCCCAGATAGAGAACTTCAGTGTGGATCATTAGCCCCTGTTGAAACACTAAGGGTGTGCTTGATTTGACAATCATTACATATTAACTGGAACTGTTTATCTCGGAATACGTCTTTACCTTGGTATAAACAACAATTGGTCTCTTAACGAGCTCATATATAAGCTATGAAAGTCTCACGGTAGATCTGCAATTATATAAATGGTGCGTCGGCCTACAGTGAGAATAGGGAAGATGGGAGAGCAAAGTTTTGAGACTTTCAGAGGACGTTGGTATATTTGTAAACAGTATACCCCCACGTTTGACAATTGTTACTACTCGGCTATCTCCTGCAAGTTCGAAATGCAGGCATTTTTATTTTTTAAAGAAAATATACGAGGTCTTAGAATTCAAAATCAAACTGGGTTGACCATCTGACCAACGTTTCCATTAAGGCATATTTGACCGGCTGTTCTTTCACACGAACATACCTCGCTTCAATCGGAAAACCTCGGCTATTTCCAAAATAGAATTCCGAGCTTGCCGGAGACACCCGAGTAGTAACGATTGATCCCGCTTACTGAATCTTGACCACTCAGATTAACACTTACGAATTAGGTTGCCTCATCGCACGTTAGAAAGTGTTAAGTACTCAACGGTATACCTAACAGAATGTATTCGACTGGAAAATAACATGTTGTTAACGAAAAGTCCCAGTCGAAAACGATAAGATGTTTTCTATAGCCCCTTTATATGAAAATGAAAGGGAAAAAAAGCAGACGCCACTTTTGGACAAGCAAATGAGTTAAAGCAGTTGCTATAAGCATTTATTGTACACAATTACAATAAATGTTCGCTGTTTACACAAAGATGGACAATTCAGTCTACATGTATTTAAAGATGATACAACATTGTGGACAAGTTAATTGATTTCACAAAGACTGAAAGGACTACTGTTTCTATATAAGGTAATCTTGTTTAAAACTCTTTCTTGTAAAAAAAACAACTTAGACACTTTACAACAAG
>JAULCC010469500.1:0-10994 GCA_032358795.1 Nuttallia obscurata | reverse complement strand
AACAACTTAATACCTGCTGGAGAATCAGAAATGCAGACACTTCAGTTTACGTTAAAACCCTATTAGTCGCCTCTTACGATCATGCAAGGGTTAGGCAGTGGTCCAAATTCTTGTGCTTCGTTAGCACGCCCCAGGCCCACATGGGGCTACTGCTCATTTATATGCTTATGGAAAGGGTTGTAACAACATTGGTTAGGGGTATGCATTAATGGCCCAATCCAATTGCTTGTTTTGTGTCAAGGAAATCTGTTCATTATAGATCAGCACTTGAACACTTTGAGGACTTGGCAAATTATAGCAATAGCAGCTTCCATCATTCCCATTTTACTTTATAAAGAAATGCACTGGTACATAGGTCTTCGATACGATGGACAAAGTAAGACATGAACAATCTTGGATTGAAAGAAAAAAACAAACAACACTGGAAATTTGACTCTTTACACATGAAAATCTGTATCACAATACCCCAGTCAGTCTTTTTATCATTTCCAATATCCAGAAAATATTTCTATTTTCTTTACAATTGTCGAGTTCCATATTCAAGACAATGTTTCAGTTCAACACCACATTTTTAAGGGAGTCACATATCAATCCACAATAAACAAAAGAAAGTCCTCAGGAATAAACATGGTACTAATAGGACTATGTACACAACACAACAAAGGGTGTCTGTCATATACATCAAATCAAATTCTAGAACGGTGAGCAAGAACTTTTTTGAAACATAAGTATCATCAATTTTGGGTTATGCCTTCCTATTCTGTTGTTACCTCTCCATCTAAAACAATAACAAACACTTACATAATTTCTAAAGCATCCACTGATATAATTTCTATCAGATTTGCAAAAGATTGTACCCAAAGCTTTTGATTGCTATTCAACACTTGTCACTTTACATATTGAAATCAGATGATTTTTATCCGGAACTAGTTGCTAAGAAGAAATCTTTCCAAGTTTACCAAAATAATTCTACAGGTATCATAAATGTAGATAAATAATTACTTGCAGTTCAATTATACACTATTGGCAAACCCCCTTACATTTTCCATCATTTATAACTAACACTTTGAATATGGTTCATGGCACACATGTTAAAAAAAAGCTCGCTCACAGAAAAGTTGTAATGCCTGCTAGAAGAGTTATGTAATTAAAAACATACAATCCTGAACTTCAAAAAGCACCATATATTCTTCTTCATCACACCAGCTATAAAACCACTGTCCTTCTCTGTCAAATGTGATCTGCTGACAGAAAAAGTGCCTTACATAGGCAAATAATGAAGACCCAGCTCAATTGTACTTTGCAACAGTAGACTAAGGGATCAAAATACATTACAACACATTTCTAAGACCAAAAAATTTCAAATTTTTTTCTTTCCTTTAGTGAAAAGTTTACCCTTATGTAGTTTGTTAAGTGTCAACACTAGTTATTAAAAATCTATTTGGTGCTCCATTTATGTCCAAATCAATTTCCACATTAGATCTTCACCTAATAAGAGGCATATGAGGGCATGTGGTCAACCAGTACTTGCCATATTAATCTTAGTTCATACAGGGCTATATGCACACTATTATCATTATTTGTTTCATTAAATTATTTTGAAATTTTGAAAGCAGCTTCAAAAGATGTTTCCAACTTTTCTCTATTTGCAAACGTGCCATGGCAAAATGTTTTTGACAGGCTCAACATCCAGTGATTCTTTCTGCAATATCATTTAAAAGTTGCACAGTTGCTGTTCTTTAAAAATAAACTCCAGCATAGTTGTGGGGGAAAAAAGAGATTCCTGGTATTGAAAATGTACGAAATATATTTCTTGTCATTCCTTTAATAGACCAATCTGTTTCATTCCTAAATAGGACCAATCTGATACAATCTAGAAAAGATGTCTTGTTAACATGCTATAATGAGACTTTTTCGAAGACCCATCTGCAATTGATTGGGCTAACCTACAGCAGAATTTGTTCTCAAGATAGTTGTTTAACCAGTCAGGAAATTATTCAATTAAGATGAGTGCTCTGTCCATCTCACAATCAAGCTCAAATATAGCTACATTGACCATTTAAAAGGGACAACTTAGTACAATTGAAAATGTTAGATTTTCTGTTGGGAACATGCTCCAAACAATATCTAGCTGCTGAACAAATTCTGGATAGCATTCAAAGTTAAGTTTGTAATGCTGTCACTCTAATGAGTGTTAACAGACTCAAATATACCAATTTGTACTATTTAAAGGGGAAGAACTCAGTAACCAATTACCTTTGTTGTAAAAATCTGGAACATATTAAATGTCTATGTCCCTGAAAAGGGTTAGATAGTATGGAAAGATAGATTGATATCATTAATGGGGCTATACATATTCTATGCAGTTTTGTTAAAATTTGTTAAATGTGGCCTCAACAGAGTCTCAAACGTAGTAGTAATATACAAACACACTACAGTTCTCTCCACATTACAGCACTTTGTGCCCTGAAGAGATCAGCAAAACCTAAATATCTAAAATAATAAATAACAGTATATGAGTTAATCAATTTTCACAATACTTTTGTTTATTAAGGATCATTTGATTTTGGAATGTTCCTAGCATAAAACTGAATTAAACTCCATCTTCAAAACTAAATAAACTCTATGACTTAAGCTTGCTTGTCTGATAGAATAAATACAATATTCAATAAGTCTTTAACACAAATAATTTAAATTTCAAATTTAATGTTCTTCTTTCTCAATTTAAATCAATCAATACATGTACCGAGTAAAATGCCTTTAAAAGGCCATTTTCAACAGTGTATCCAGTGTATGCAAAGTCTACCACTGCTCCTTCCTATGTGATCTTTGTTTATGAATTTATGATATGTACACATTTATAGCCAAAACACCATTTGCAGAACAAACTTTTGAAAGAAAAACTTAAACACTTTGCAATTTTCTTCCCATATTAAGAGAATAAGTTCACTATTTTAATGAAACTTCATTTTTGTCATCACTGCCTATGTTGAATTAACAAATCTTATGAACATTTCTGGAAAGAAGTCAGACACTGGCGTTGAAAATTTAGAGGCAAGACACTATTTACATATTCAAACCCTGTGTACTTTTGAGTTATAGCTAGATGCTTATGTAGAATTCTCAAATTTAATGTATCTTTCTACACAGAAAATCAGAAAACAACAACAATGGTAATTCAATTATTTGAAAACATTCCTTAAAACCGACCTGCGATAAAAAATGCATGCAAAGACAGAAAAAAACAGTTAACAGAAGTTTTCAATATTCTGCCACTAAACAGATGTCATCGTACAGTATAAACAAACATGGTTTATGCCAAATATTGCCAAGATCACCAGAAAAAACACCCAACACATTTGAAAACAGACTAGACTCAGACAGTACTCAGAAACGTTTGCTACTTTAGGAACAATTTCTGCACTGTCTCCTTATACACATATATCCACCAGTGTAGGAAGAAAGGATTTTATTTAATATATATTTATCAAGGTTCAGTTGAAACTAAACATATGTTTAAGACCCATGTACTTTTGGCAATCGGACAAAGCCAAGAAGAATTCACAATTACTATTACCCTACATTTAAATAAGGATTGTTATTAGGAATCTGCAAAATAATTCAGTGGGGTTGTTAAAGTGTGTATTGTCACAAGATTTATGACAATTATAAACTTCTTACACATGCTAAGTGGGAGCATAACTGTAGTATAGCAATTTTTCAAAAGACGGTACTGTTTTTAAAAATCTTATTCCTTCTATAGTACTTTGTTTAGGTTAAATTAATTAATATGAAGTAACTGAAGTCCTTTTCTATGTTTGTAAAAGATAAGATTAGCTGACCAACACAGAAACAGTATGAAATCAGCAGTCTAAAGATTTGATTTCTGAGATTCAATAACAATTTTGTTATAAAGGTTTTATCACTGATGCAAACACATTTCAGCAAATATAACACATAATAACCATCATTATTTTAAAGAATTTCGAGTCCCTTGCTTTACAACACATCACAAAGAAGTGCTGCGCTAAGATTTATGGGAAGGCAAAAAATCTACATGGAACTATAATAATATAATAACTTACAAAACATCAAGTCAGTTGGGCTAGCTATGTGCTGCATTTATTTCAACAATGTATTCTCATGAAAACAATATGTTTTGTGAACAAGTCGAATGTCCTGTATATGTGAGCAATTAATATTCATATAAAGCTTTGTATTCAGATCCGCTTCAAATAACCAGAAGAAAAACTTGAGTTAAGATTGGTCAGTTAATGCTGTAAGAAATATTCCAAACATAGATATTGTAACAATTTATATATATGTATGTATATTCAGTAAAAGACGGTCCATTTATCATCAGATTTCAGCTCAGACATGTTAAAGATTCTACCTACATGGACACAACTCCCTTTCTATGCACAAAGTTTATATCTCATTCTGGTTATCCCATTTTCTATAGCCAATTATCACAACTTCTTAATATCTCTATTCTTCTTAGTGTAGCATATATGCAAAGGGGGATTTTAAATAGCAAAGACCTCAATCATACACAAGTTAACTTTGTCAGTGTTGGTTATACCAACACATGGTTCATGGATTTATCTTGAAATTCAAATCCACCAGAAATATCCCATTTCCATATATAACTTATATATGCACATGTATATCAAAAACAGGTTTCAGTCTTAAACTTCCATATGTAACTTTGAACTACACATGCATATCAAACACAGTTTTTAGTTCAATGTTACATAAACATGTCTTTCAGACGCATGTTTCAATCAAGACTGGCTCCTTTGTGGTGGGGAGATAAATAACAACAGAACAATCAAGGGTAAAGGCAAAAAATGCAAATCAAATTCCAATATGCCAGATATCTTATGTAATAATAAGTCATTTTTTTGTACACGACTCCCACTACCATATGTATTTCTCTGCAGGTTAAGGTGTGTTCACAGACTGAACTGAGGATTTCTTTTCAAATCTTCAGGAACAAACAGATGACCACCAGATGATCTAATAGTTATAATAATACAAGTTCACTGATTTCATTTTAAATATGTACAGTTTAGGACTGTCAAGGTCACGTCTGATTGCAGCTATATATACACAAGCACTGACACAGCACTATTGGCTTCCTTTTATCTATCGACATGAATAAATATCATATCCTTAAGTTCTGTTAGAAAAAATAAGAATATTAAGATATAGTATAAGTGTAACAGATCCTTAAAACAGTTTGTTTTTCAATAAATTGAACATTTTTTTACAGCTGAAGTACATTAGTTGCTATTTTAATTTCATTGTAGCATATATAAAACTGAAATTTGTACAAAACACAAGATGATACAAGATCTAAAGCTTAGCTGTAAATATAAAAAGTTCAAGGACAGAGCCTGCCTATACCACAGAAGTGTCAACATCAAACTGGCCAACTGTCATTGGTGAGAAGACATGCTGAGATCAAATTCCACATTTTTTAACTTGTTTGCCTTAACCCTTTTAATATGGAAATAAAGAAGCACTCAAAATAAAGCATTTATTTTTAACCACAATGTATCTGACAACGCCAGTTATTTACAACAGAAATTAATAATACCATTTTGAAATGTTGCTTCCTACTAAAGATTCCTTTAAAACAAGGCTGCTTAAGTCACCATTAAATGCCCAAGTTAACTTCTGTAACCTTTACCCACCAAATCAAATGGTAACAACAAACAGAAAAAATGTGATCAAACTGTTTGTAATCAACCATCTGTATTTAGTCCCCTCTTTTATCTATGATGAAAAATAATCTTAAAGAGTTTTCTCTTCATACTGCACCAAAGGGATAGGCATTAAATACAAAGTTTGAAAATTCAAGATTTGATGATCAATTAATCAAGTTCAAATTACACCAATATCTACTTAAGGATTTCTTAAGTACATTGAAATTTTTTACCCTTTACTTCTTTTTATAACTGGAGAGAAATGTATCTTTACCACAAATTGTAAACTCAGATTATTTACAGCAAAAAATAATGTCTACAGAGAACTGTTTTATTTGCCTAGACGAGGTATCACTATTGTCAGAAACCTACTGTGGATCCATTCCATTACACTCCATTTAGTAGTGGAATGGATTAACTCATGGGAATCTGACAAATGGCACTCTAAACTTAACTCCAGACAATGTTTATTAATATTCAAAGACCAGAAAATGGGTAACAGATATTCAGCAGGCTTTGAGTTAAGGACAAAACCAACAATAGTTCAGACACGGTGTTAGATAGATAGTTAACGACTGAAAAGATAATACTACATCTCATTTATAGAGTCCAAGGACTTTAAACTGCACAAGCAATTTTGCACTATTTCTGTACAGAGAAGTCTCCATTGCTGACCTTATGAAGATCAAACTGTGATAGGCTGAAGGCAAACAACTGAAATTTCTTTTGGCCTAAACTCCATGCCAGAAAATGCACACTCTTGTTTGGGAAAGTATGTGTTTGTATCAAGTTTTTGCATGTTTTATACACAAATTAACTGTTGAATTCACTTTCTCCTTTTATTTCCAATTCTATGCGGGAAATCCACCATTTACAACTCTGAAAAGAATACAACAAGCCAGTTATTTTCTGACAGAAATATATCACTGTCTATTCTTAAGATTTAACTGAAAAAAAAAATTCAAAGACTAAATTGTTAAATTTACATATAAAAGCTAAATCAACAGAAACATAAAACATATATATTCCTAAACAGTTATGACTGCATTTGTAATCATTCAAGAGCAATAATTTCACAGCATGAATTTTCCACATCATTTATAAATCATCCTGATAATCAGTTAATGATTATTAATGGCTCCAAAACGCTTTACAAGGTTAAAATATCATAAACATAAAAAGCAAGTAGACTGGTAGCTGCCTGTTACATGTTTGATTAACAAATAAAGATATCAGACAATAGTACTTCACCTCAATATACACCACATTTGATGATGTGAAGACATTAGCATACTCTGATCAATTAGTAACTTTCAAGATTTTTAAAGTGCTTGCAATTTCTTTATTAAGCAGAGTCCTATGGTATCAATCACTGATTCCTATTCAGTATTTTTAAATACATTGAAAATCATTCAAGATCAGAAATAGGTTGTCATCAGATTTTCCTTTTTTGAAGATTGTGTATATCAGATTACACATGAATAAACATACCTATGGTGGGGTGCATCTTTTGGCGATAGCGTCATAAGCTGGTCAGGAATCCTGGTCAACACCCCAGTTGTGATCTACTCTACTCAAAACTGAGTTGATAAGACAATGACTAGTTCTGAAAATGATAAGAGTAACACAAATTACAAGATATCTATTTCTAAAAACACCAAACTATTTCTAAAAACATTGACCTTAATCTTTAAGCTACAGGTATGGGATTGTTTACAACATATTGCCATTCGGTGATGATTATTTCTGGCAAGTTTCATTTAAATCCCAACATAAAAGTCAGAGTAATAGCCAGGCTATAAACACGTCTGCCTGTTGCCAAAACAATGACATTCATCATTCATAAAACATGATTTTAAAAGATGACTGGGTTAGAAACGTATGCTTCAGATGGCTTTATGTTTTAACTCTTCATGATTATTTTATAATATTTCCCAACAAAAAATAAGCACTTTTTAATTTAGCATTGTTTTAAACTGTTCTAGCCGATACAAATGAAAAGTCTTTTTATCAATAACTGAAGAGAAACTATCAAGTTCATTGTCAAAGTTAGCTAGACAGCCACATTACTAAGTTTAGATTTCAGTTATACTACAGCAAGCTGTTGTGTTAATGAGATCTTACTTAAATTTAACATTAAATATCAGATAGGCAAATATCTCATTACATTATGTTAGGTAAGGTCTTTTCTATTTACCTATTTGTCTTTATAACATAATGTTTAGTCTTCTAAAACCATTCTAAAACACAGGTAAGTCCAGTGAAGGACCCAATAATAACAAGATAAATGTTCATATACAAACCTATTGAGAGCAGGATGCTTTTCTAGACTCCGTACTATGTTGTATATTTCATCAAAGTCACCAGGTAAATGTGAATTCTTCGTTAGCTCATATCCAGTTAACTGAAAATTGTGTTAAGAAAATGTACACATAAAATAAGTATTCAAAATGTGCTACATATGCAGTCAAAGTGGGTTTGAACAATTGTCAATTTACTGAGTTTTATGGCACGGGAAACATATTGCTTAGATTTACAGGTAAAACTTCATGAAATCAAACCAAATAAAATAAGGATAAAAATCTGAAGTATTCATTCATAAGCAGTATTACTTCTGAACAAATTGAGCTGCAGAAATTTCATTCATTAAACTCACAGGAAGTTGAAACCTGGATGGCAAGCTGCTATACACATTTTAAGTGCCATTAAAAACAATTTAACCATAAGTGTCGCAACAGCAGCATATGCTTTACTTACCGTCTATATATTAATGTTCATGTAGAAAAATGTGATATCAAAGGGCATCGCCTACATGTGCATTGACAACTGTTTTTTTATTATTATATAATTAAATACTATCATGATAATCATATTCAACCAAATACAGTCTAAATTTAGTAAGGCTTACACTATTTCTCAATAAAAAAAATCTGATTGTTTAAGACTAATAGGAATCATGATATATCAAATTGATCAAATCAATGTTTATGTGCAAAGTTTACTTATAATTTCTGTTTGAGTGGTTCATAGACTGAAACTAAAAGAACATTGATCTTCTACAGAAAGTTTATAAAATTTGAACATCCTTTAGAAGTATAAACACAAGTTAAGGAGGCTCAACTAATGCCAACTTCAATTGTGTGATGACATTAAGTCATAAATAGCTTCATGTTACAATACCTTGAGTAACTGAGCAGCACTTTTGATTCTATCATCGTCTGGCTGAGCAAGAAATGTAAGTAGCAGACTGCTGATGGCTTGTCTCAGAAAACCCAGTTTTTCCAACTGACCATTCATCTCAACCTGTGGGAATCAAAAAAATTAAATTTACTTCAGAATACTAAAAGACTATTGGTATCTTTAGTAGCTGTTGTAATGTCTAGTCTTCAGAGTAATTTTTCCAATGCACTTGCCCATTCAGGCAGTCATGTTACCAAACCAACTTGCTCAAAAATGATTTTTATTTGCTTGAATGCTGCTGAAAAACAAAATTATGTTATTCGTATGTGTAACAAGGGAATCATAGTGATTGTATTCACTTCATTCATTTCAACATCATCCTTTCCCACATAGCTGACTGTTGCAAAATAAATTCACTTGCCTCATCAGATATACACGAAAATATACAAACTTGTACATCTGCAATTTCAACTTTTCTGGGCTTTGGGCAAAGTTATTTCTTAGACTGAATGACATATAGCTTGATAATAATGAAGTATTCATCAATTGTCTTAAGTCGAAATTGACAACTACTTTGCATATATCAAGTAACATTTATTATGGTTAGGGTTTCTTCACTCAAAACTTACCAATTTAAGTATCAATTGAAGCATTATACTAACCTCTAATACAAGGAAGAGATGACCAATCAACATTGAGAGATTAGTCAGCTGTGTAAATGTGACTGGATCAGCAAGCCATGTTTCTCTGTCGTCATAGGCACGTTTACACCTGTAAAACATCACAAAGTTGTTTACTATCTGTATAATCTATAAAATGTATATGTGCTTGCCCAGGATGAAATGTGAGTTTTAGTCCAATATTTTAATTGGTACAGAACTCTCTTCCTTGATGTGTATTGTTCATGATTTCAAGAAGCCTTGTCAACAAAAATTCAGAAAATAAACTATAGGTAGAAATACATGTCTGTTGAAAGCTTCTTTAAAATGCCTAAATGATATTTTCTACAATATCTCTGATGCTTTTTTTTTAAAACTCAAAACAAAATTTATTTTTTTTAAAAATTTCATTTCCATTTAAAATGGAATTGTCTGCTACAGGCATGGAAATACCTATGATGCACTAGTTGAACACGAAAATAAATATAAACCTTTTAATATATTCATGCATAAAGGTAGGATCATGTTAAATGTCTGTACAATAACAATAGATGGAAGTAACTTCCTCATATTCTCAAAACATTTAAACATAAGACTTGCTAAGTAGTAAGTATATGTGTACTATTACTAAGTGGGCATTGGTTACTTACTTAGCAAGGAAAAGTCCTCGGAAGTTGCTGAATGTGGTATGATTCTTCAGCTCATTAGACAAATATTTGCAGATTTGAGCACCAGTATATCCAAAGTTAGACTCGTTCACACTCTACAAATATAAATATATGTATATCATTAGTATTAGTCAAGTCTGAACTTTGTATAATTTTAAACAAAATCTGCCTTTTTTTGGGTCCATTTAAACTGTCAGATTTAAAACACAGTGGACACTGAAGGAACTAACTTTGTTAAAGCCTAGGAAATATATTTACTTAGTAACTGGAGCTCTACAAATCTGGAAGTGTTATTAATTGATTCAAACATTCCAAACAATATAAAACAAAATAACAGCAGAATTTCCAGGAAGTCTTAAATCAATTTCCGTAAAGGTTGATTTTAAAGTATAAACCAAATATTTATACAAAATAACACAACAAAACTTACATGATCATATAAAACATTGATCATTTCATTGATGATGGCCATGTCTGTGACTCCATTCTTCAGTCTGTTGACAATGGGTTTCATGTACTCCTCCACATTGCCTTTAGTCGTGAGAGTCACTACTGCGTCTTTAAACAGCTGGACAGGGCTGTCTGTATTTTCACTGGTCACCCCAGTTGAGTTAGCCTGGTGTATGGTCAACATGCGCTCAAACTCCTCTAGCTCTTTCTGTTTGTATGAAAGAAATTAACACATAATATCTGAGAAAATCAGTTTGTTTGTTTGTTTGTTTATTTGGAATTTAACGTCGCTTTAACAGTATTTCAGTCATATCGCGACGTCCAGC
>JAULCC010469278.1:0-10996 GCA_032358795.1 Nuttallia obscurata | reverse complement strand
TAAAAGAAAATGGTACAATCCAGCCCTACATAATGGCTTATCAGAGTCCCATACACTGAAGTATCAGGCATAAACTATAGGTTAGTCCTATAAATACCACATGTCCCTTATCTGAGTATAGCTGGAGGGAACAACTGATTAAGCCTGTAAGTATTAGAACAGTCTTCCCAGGTGTCCTGGTCAGTTTATGGACTAACTATGAGTATGTTTGTTTATGCTGCACTTGTTTTCAGTGATCTTGGCTTTATTTATCTTCATATATCATAGGTTGAACAGTATCAACTACTTACTTTTTTATTTTTAAGAAAAAGATAAAAGTACAATGATCAAACAGAAAGAGACAAGAATTTGAATGGGTGATTGTGAAATTATTTTTTAATTGAAACTCAAAATGTTCAAATCTGTTGTTTTTTCTAGCAGTATACTATTTAATATTATGCGGATTTTTTAAGTTGGACGTAACAAAATGGAAACAATTTAAGCATTCAAATTACCTTTATAAAGTAACCCATATGTCCTTGTTTTGTTGAACTAGAATTTAAAGCATAGAAAAGCTCTTTAAGCATCACAAACTTCACCAAAGGTTTCTTTTTCTTACAAAACATGATCTAGCTGATGTAATCATAATCCTAAATTTTTATTAGAAAGGTATTCCCTTTAAAATAAATTTTGCGCATTTTATTCATTTGACAAAATTAGTAAATAACTTAAGTATGAGACTCTATACTTTGCGGAAATGTTCTAAGTTCAGAACCCGCCTATGCAAATAAGACTAAGTCAAATTTTTTACCTAAGAAAAAACTAGACTATGTTCAACTTTCCACCTGATCAACAACTAAAACTTTTTAAGACATAAAACCGGTCTTAAATGTTAGCAATAAAATTCAATAAGATACTTTTAAGTAGTAAAAAAGCTCTACCTGACAAAAAGTAAATCTCCCTGACAAAAAAAATAAATCTACCTGAATCTACTTGAAATCAATGATAAATCCACCTGATAGCAGTTATGACAACCCCCAAAAAGATCACGTCTGAATTTCTAAGTATGAATAGTCCGTCTACTTGATAACAAAGTCACAAAAGTCTATCTGTACATGCCAGATTTCAAAGTAAGAAAAGTCCATCTCTACAAAATTTCTAAGTATAATTATTTGTCTACCTGATAGCAAAGTCACAGAAGTCTGTCTGTACCAGATTTCAAAGTAAGAAAAGTCCATCTCTACAAAATTTCCAAGTATGATAAGTCCACCTCAATACAGATAATCCAGACGGACTTAAGTAAAGGCAGTGAGGTCATACCAAAAGTCCGGGTGGACTTTAAGAAGTCCGCCTTTGAATCCGTCTTTCAAGCCTCAATATCCGTCTGGATTTATTTTAAATAGACACTTTTTTTGCATCAAATCTGTGTCCGCCTCTGATCCTGGCTGAAAAATGTGATTCCGTCAACTTTTCGCCTTGATTCCATGTGGATTCCGGGTGGAATCCGTCTTGATTTTTCGTACAGGTAGTTAAATATAAGTAGACTAAGAGGTTGTGATTAAAACTCCCCACATCCAATATCAGTTTTCAACCTCTGACCTATCTGGGTCTCTTCAAGCAACATCACTTCAGTAAAACAAATTGTTTACATGGACTAAAGTGATATATGTATTTTGTACATATCTTTTTTTGTACAGGTTTCACCTTTATGCAGACAGAAAGCTATTCAGAAATCTCTAAGTTGTGCTTTGATTCCTTTCAATTAAAATGTCTGGAAATGAAAATTGTTTGATTTTATATATTTTTATCTCATAAGATTGGTCTCAAAATTCTGAGAATTTTGATACCCATAAACAAAGAGTTTATAGTATTTAATTTAGTTTACTGATTTTTTTGCAAAATTTCCATGATTATTGGACTTAGATTTTTTCATGCCAACAATCATTTCAAAACGTAGACTAAGTCCTCACTTACAAGTGGTTTTGACATGAGAAGCTCCATCCTTATAACTTATGGCATATTAACTTATGGCATATAAATTACTTACAACTCACTTATAGATCACTTATAAGTGGCTCATAAGTTGGTGTAAACTCACTATTAGCCACAAGGGCACTTGAAAATTGAAGAAAGATCTCCAAGTTAAATGTTATTGTAAACACACATACAACAGTATAACGGTTTGCGGTTAATTTAAAAAAAAAAGGACAGCTGTGTTCATTTTGCAAAATATTGTTAACCTAAAAGTTCATATATAACCATCAAATAATACATTTCACATAGAAGTTCATAAATGTTTTAAATACATGTCAACTGATTACCCATACACAACAAGATACTGTTGACACTATCCTGATTCCAGTTACTTTGCAGTTGTCATATCTGAGAGTTTAGAATGAAACATTACGTATACAATTCAGCTACAAATCTATAATATGGATGCAATATATACAATAATATTTATTGCACGTCAGATTCATAAAACCATTTTTCCAAATTAACATTAGCTACCGTAGCAATTTTCCAACAAAGGGTAAATAGGTTTAACAAATTAAAGCAGCCGCATAAAAATGAGTTGATAGATATTGTTTTAACAATGATTTTTAGGAAATCTAGATTGAATTTTATTATTTTATAGCTAATCGATAGCCCACAGAGGCAGTTTCCAGTGCCTCGTTTTCTGTATGACATCTTCTGAATTTCGCGGCATAACAGCGTGTGTTGCCGCACCTATTCGGAAAGAATGTTATTTATACAAGTTTTGGTCATAATCAAGGAAGGAAATAAATTAGTTCAGATGAGATGTGAAAAAGAAATATTTGATTGGTTACTTGTTATGTGATTGGAATAGTGGGCCTCACGTTTGAGGTACTGCAATGTGGTAGACCTGTAGAGTCTGCACAGGGCACATATGTTTCTCTCTTGTATTGCACGGGATGAATAATGTTACGGGATGAACAATGTGTTTGAAGGTTTTAAGAGTAGCTTCCATACCTCTTAAAGTAGCATACTGTTATATTACTTTGACATTCTCACTCTGCAGCACTGAAGTGATATTTCCAACAAGTTTAAGGCACATCTCTCCAATTCTTTAAAGTCCATTAAAATCCAACAAGCACATATCCCTAAAAAGGACCCTATAGACATATAATTGTATGTTGAGTAGCATCTGCATTTAACAACTCTAACGAAAAGGGGAGCCGCGTGTCTGGCGAATCGATGTTAAATTATTTGCACCTTTAAGAACTGACAGCCAGAAGAACATCACTATGTACAGCCTTTGTAACTAAATGATTTATACAAATATGAAATGGTGAATGCATTTAAGATGCAACAGTTGAAACGCTGTAACCTATCCCGAATAAGTCCGACATAAAGTTTACAAGCTGTACATTTGAGATGGCAATTTGGCTCTTTTTCCATATTTGTTACAGATTGTCACATATTTTAACCAGAATGCAAAATAAATATTTTTATTTCGATCAGACAAGTTTAAAGTAAAGCTTCTGCAATTAAATGATCAAAAGATCCATTGGCAGAGTGATAGCAAATGGGTATAGCTGAGGAGCAATTTAAAAACGAGACAGATTGTCAGCTAATCAGTTATCTTTTCCTGGAACATGGTTTGCGCGAAAAACAATATAATGTTTCATTGACAGAAGAACAAGCTGGCGTACTAAACACATTATATTTTATCCTTTTAAGTCATTTTATTTATGACACTTACTGTGCCTTCATTGTCAGTATGAAACAATATCTTATGATTTGACATTCGTTTACCCATATTCCCATATAATAGTTAATATAATTGGGAACAAACATTGATATGATATTGCTTGAATCGCGCTAGCAACTTTTCAGCAAACCAATAGGAACCAGATACACCTGCGAATCCTACAGTAGAAGCAGCATAAGAATATAAATGCAAGGCGTCTTCAGTGGTTAACCCATTTGTCATGTAGAAACATGCATTTGCCATTATATGAGACCATACATCCTTGCAACATTGCAACATCAGCCCTAGCTTCGTGTGTTAGCCTAATGAAATAGTGTGGTCACACAAACGTCTTAAATATGTTCTGTCCGGGACAATACATAAAGTTGCAAAATTGAGCCTTAGTATTTCTTTCAGTGTTTTGAAGGCAGTTCTAAAAAAATCCCCATGAAATGTGTGATAGAAATACTAAGAATGACAATACAACCTTAACAGTGCAACACAGAGGTATCATTAATATATGATAAAAAAGATACATCTGCATATTTGACTGGTTCAAGCTTTTGAACTGCTCCCAATACTTATCACTGATAGATCAATACATAACATTTTATAGGCAAATTGACCAAATGGTCTGTACAAGCTTCTGATTATTTGTTTAAAGCCTGCTGTGACTATGTTGGTTATACTCAGTCAAACAATTTAAATATTAATTTTACAAGTTTGGCATTTCATTTTATAGATTATTAAGCAGCACGCATCAGCTTTGGTACTCAGTTTTGTGGTCTATTTTATTTTTCTTAAAGCCTTAATACAGCTCATAAACGTGTTAGAATCGTGTTATTTTGTACCATTGTGCATAATCATGAATAACATATATCATTAAACACGTGTATTGTACCAGATAATATTTGATTAATCATTTGTAAACGATAGATCAATGTGTTTATTTCCTATTTGACTAAGATAGTGGTATCTGCTATTGTTTATGCGGTGAATGCGTCTCGTGATACCTGTGATATGAATTTATCAATCTGACATAGATCTATAGAATATAAATAGAACATGAGTCACACTAAGTCGACGGCGATGACAGAAGCGTTCCGAGAGGGTCCGTTATATTCCCGATTGATCTCGGCAGCGTTCAGAATATCAACAATGATGTGCTGACAAACACTCGAATATAAGTTTTTTTGCATTTCTCGCATTTGTAAGTAGCATTTTTAAACACTCTATATTGCGATAAACACCTCGATTGAATTGCTAAAACACCGAAAAAAATATCGAGATTTTGAAATTTGAAAATGTCAAAGCATAAAACACATTCACATTGGAGGCTGATAATCGGTCGCACATCCATACAAAACATCCATACATCCATACAACAGAAAAATTCAACAACCGGATTTAAAACTGTAAACGGACACTGGACAGAATTACAATAGTGTATTATATATGGAACTGTAAATTAGATATTTAGATTTTATTTCAACTTTGTAAGTTGGAATAAATAACTTTTGTAAAGTTTGTTGCTGGCTTTACCTTTCTCGTTACGACTGGCTCGTAACAACAACAACTTACACAAAACAAATATGCCAATAATTAGTTTGAAAATAAATTACCATTTTTCGATGATATGGCACTTACAAATGACAACTGCAGCAATGCGCTCCCGAAGTTGCAGTATGTCTCTTCTTGTCCTTGTGTAGAGACAAAGAAGGGTCTCTGGATGACAAGGAATGATTTTGAACTTGCCTCGTTTGACAGGATCAACACTGACATATTAAGCTACAACATGAAAAACAGACAGCAACTTGCATTTTTCCTACAGGTTAAGGTAAAATATGAAAAAGAACATTCTCCACGTATCCAAAACGCAAACCATCGCTAAGATCAACTTTTGTTGCCTAAATGCAAAGGAGCTTCGCCCTGTTTATCTCATAAATATGCTAGTCATTTTAAGCCGAAAAAATAGTCAAACTCAAACTAATTCGTTCACAAGAGATAACACTTTCATCGTGTTGATAAGACTATTATGCAACGTAGGAAACACGTCCTCAAGAAAACTCCTGGGCAAAATTCGAAAATATAAGCTTGAATAATATGACTGTTTAACTTAAAAGTATACAATATTCAGTTAGCAAATACATTGTACATCAAGTAGTACACACACATTTGTATCAAACATTGTTGATTTAATTGTAATAATATTGAAATATGTCTTCAATGAAATGTGATTTATTTAATTAAGCAAAAATATGAACAATATCGCCTAAGTTTAATATGATGCCATATGAAATTACCCCACCCACTTGCTTTACACATCAAACATAAATACATTCAATATGACATGAAATTTGTTATAATGTTTTCATTTCTAATGAAATGTTTAGGTGATTAGTATTTACCTATATAGTAATGAACAATTCATGTGAAGGTATAAATTAATGATCCAAAGGCAGATATAAAATTAACTTTCAAAGATCGAATATTTTTTTCAGTATTCACCAAAATGCCAAAATTGTAACATGTTTTACACACTATTGTTCTGTTCATCATGTGTGATAAAACAGTTAATTTGAGACTGTCGTTCATTTCTGGTAACTTTCATACCCTTTAGAGTGACACTACGTAGACCAAACGTAGACATGAAAAACGTCCAACATTGGTGGATTGGGAGCGAGAGGGGTAAGGTACTTTTGGGAGACTTTCTTTAGCTGCTTGCAAAGCATTTGAGTTTGTCATTCTGTTTATACCACCCCTTATCTAATGGACTAAAATCATGGTAGTATAAGTTAATGTATTCGATAACTATGAAACACAAAGGCTTATGTTCACATTTGGTGAAAAACATTTTACTCGTATTTGTCTACATTTTGTGCATGTTTTCCCTAACAATGTTACAACTTCTTAAGCCTCAGCTGATTAAGGTAATCTTGTTTAACAGTTGTATGAAGCAACGAAGCACACCTGATTCGTAACTCCTGAATTATCTTTACTGGGTGAAGTACCAATAGATTCTGATTCATTCTCAGCGTTGCGTGTGAGATCCTTCTTTTTATTAAATACCAAATTCTTTAGAGGTTGTGTCACACCCACTGAAAACACGTGCTGTCACCAGGATATATATTTCACTTATATTCAAAATCCTTCTTGTTTCTATCATTTTGTAGTTTCTGATTTCAAATGACAGTCTGGTTTATTTCATTATGGTTAGATATAAGAACAAGTAAGTCAGCATATTTCATATTTGCTGTTGCAGCCTCTTTATTAGATCAGTTTTCGCAGAAGGAGGGTCATCATCCCTTTCCTACACTTAAAATTACAATTAATAAATTTCGAGATAGTTCTGCAACATTGCAATAAACTGCTCTTTCCATTCTTTTTCGTTTTAAAGGGCCTGTTTATATATAAAAAATGATCTTGGAACTAATTCTCACATTTTTCCTCTTGAAGCACGTATGTTTGCACCTATGATAAGATGTTCTGACAAACTGGATTCATTACAAAATTTCTCGCAGGAAAGTTTGGATGTAAAAAAATCAATCTTTGCAGCGGTGTTTCTTCATGAAGATAAACTCCATACCCTGTGCTTCATCAATATTACAACAGCCACGTTCCACTATAACATTGTGAAGAGCAATTTTCTGAGATACACTTACATTTCAGCTGTAACGGACACTATTGTCCATCAAGTGGACCTTTTGAACTATTTTTTGGGGTGGGGGGCAACATTAATTTCTACATTTCTTGCCTTTGAGTGCTGTTTACTCCCCTAGCAATATGTTTCGATCGTACTGAAGCATATACTCTCATGTGTTTTATTTTCAATATTTAAGTCTTTCTAGTTTTAAATGCATTACCTCACTAATCCTGTTTGCATGTGCTACAACTATGGTTTCAGCTGTTTGTAAATCAGTTTCATAAAATAATGGGTTTCATTCTTCAGATATTTATAACAAAGAATTTGCCAAATCAATTTGTTTCCGTTCTGATATGGATCTTGATTATGGTTATGCTCTTTAGTTTTCGTATCATTTGCAAAGAGATAACGACTTCAGCACATTACACCAACATGTTCATTGATTTTCAGTCATCCCACAGCCAGTGTGCTTGACCTGCATCCTTCAGTTTTCAATTATATTTGCACTATCATTTTTTTGAACTACGTGATAAACCTCCAAAACACCTATCACTTGTAGGGTTACATGTTTTTTATCGCAGAAGTTATTTAAACAATTGGATTTGTTTTTGAAATAGTAGGCGTCTGCTGTAATTAGAACTACATGTATGCTGACCTAGATGGCATTTGTACCAGTGGCAGAAAAATATGGACGCAAATGTCTTAGAAGTGCTTTCTCATTCGAGTTTCATCTGCTTTCAAAAGCATTTCAACAACCTAACTGTTTGAATAATTTGGATTCTTAGTTTGTATTTCGAAAACAGTGTACAGAAGCTTTGTCTGTTTCATATCACACAAGTGCAATGCGTGTCATATTTTAAATTGTTGGTTGACATCACAGTGTTTGCATTTTAAACTATTTTGTTTCATTAATTTGATGGTTTGGGGGTTGTTTGTTAGACAGTTAATTCATGTTCTCGTTATCATTTTCTTAAGAGCATTATTTTCTTTTCATCGTTGTTTTCTTCAGTTTACAGCAATACATCAAATATTTCAAGTTGTAGTTGTTGCACAAACAATGCTAGATTGGTCTCAGAAAAAAGTAAATAATCCTTGCGAGCGGCTACCAGCAATCTTAATTTTCATAATTATGTGACACAAGGTACATATGCAGCCTTTACATCTATACTTCAGTGTGTGAAAGGCTCCAGTACGAACTGATTTACAAACACCCTAACGGGATCATTAACTAGTTTTCAGTATACGAGGGCTGTTCGAAAAGAATTGCTTATTGCGCTGTAACTCAATATTCACCAGGAAATTTCGAAAAATCTTGATACGACTGGATAGCTCTATTCAATACCTTTACAATGATATATACATGTACCGATAATATTTCTCAATGTGTAGCGAATTTGTTATTTGAATACACACAGTAATCGACAACTGTATATGAAAATGTTTGGCAAAGGCGTAGAAAAGAAAGAAAAAATACGGGCTTATATAAAAGCTCGCACATTACTTGGGTTTTCGTTGAAAGATATTTTCAGTGAAATTAAGGTTGTTTTTGGTAATATTGTGCTGTCTTATGACACTGTTCGTAGGTGGAAAAAGAATTTTGATTCCGGCCTACAGTCTGTTGAAACTGCACCTAAATCAGGCAGACCAAAGCGTGCGACCACAAAAGAAAACGTCGCAAAAGGTAAAGAAATCATTGAAACCGATGCTAGGTATACGGGGCGTGATATAGCACAAATTGTAGGTATATCACTATCAAGTGTACAATTTATTCTAAAGAAAACAATGAGTTTTAGAAAGATTAGTGCTAGGTGGGTACCTCATTTGTTAACAGATGATCAAAAGAACCAACGGGTTAAAATTGCCAAAACATTCTCCAAATGTTTCAAGAATACGACCAATCCAAATTAGCTTATGTAGTAACTGAAGTTGAAAACTGGATTCACTATTTTGAGCCAGTACGAAAACAAAGTAATAAAGACTGGGCAACTAGAAACTGCAAAATACCTATTATTGCAAAACGCACGTTAAGCGCCAAGAATGTTTTGTACGCAATTTTCTTTTCAATTAAAGGCATTGTAATTCAAGTCCCAGTCAAAAGGGGTAAAAGCATAACAGGGAAGTACTACAGAGACGTCGTGCTGAAGAAACTGAAAAAGTACTACCAAAAACGACGTCCGGTCACAGGGTTTCAACACGTTCGTCTTCTTCATGATAACGCCCCGGTCCATACCTCTGCAATAGTTTCCAACTTTATTAAAACAAGAGAAAGTCAATGTTCTTCCTCATCCCCCATATTCTTGAGATCTTGCTCCCGTCGACTTTTGTCTTTCCAAAACTGAAAAATTATCTTGCTGGTCGAAAATATCCGTCAAGACAGTCATTGGGTTCTGCTATTTTCCAGTACCTTAGCACTATACCCAAATCAGCGTACTGTGACGCATTCCGGAAAAGGATTCATCGACTGAAATTATGTATTTCTAGTCACGGGGCATACTTTGAAGGTATGAGTAAAGAAATTGGCATTTATCTAAGTTTTTAGTGTGTAATGCGTAGAAATAATATATATATATATACTATTATATTGAATACTATAGGCTTAACTGGTTGTATAGTATTTGACCAACTTGGTGTTTTTGGTCTATTTGACAAACTGATTTTAATATGTCGACATAACCTTCTTCAACTTCATCATTCAGTTCAACCAAATGTACCTCCCTTAGAATTTCATGAAAAACTTAAGATATTTATTACTTGACTAGCTATCAACAGTTTTCTGACATTTAATTATAGAGAGGGACACTCCTTGGAAAAGAAGACTGCAGAATTCCTTGACTGATATTTTTTTTTCATTTCTGATGTTTGCTACCAGCAATTTGCAATACAAATATCTTTAAGCTTATTGGGTCATATGCAAAGTTTGATTATAATGGTTTGGGGACGTTAAGGTTTTGTGTATACTCTACCAATTTTATGTCATCAAAGGCCATGTTTGTTTCATTTTCATTATATATCTCCTTGACACTCAGTGTCATCTCTGTTCTGTACTTTTGTTAGACCCTCTGCATAACTAAATATGCATTTGTTCAAATTGTAACCATATTGTGTTTTCTTCTGAGTTGAGTTTTAATTTTATTGCAAATAAACAATGAATTTGTTTACTGAAAATTACAAGTTCCATTGTTAAAAAAGTTGGTTTACTTTGTTTACATCTATTTTCAGTAATATTTTTGATTTCACAAGTATAAAATAATAATTTAAGTATAAAATATCAATTTGACAACCTAGAACAAACACAAAACAGACAATTCAATAATAAACAACCCTATTTTCATAACTGTAATGTATGGTGTCCATTCTTATCATGGCATAGCTAACGAAAAAACTATTTTTCAAACAGCAATATTATAAAAACGCCCCAGAAATTTCTTGAGGACTTTTTTCTGTGTCTTATTCATATAGAGAGAAAACCAACTGTGATGAAAAATTTCGTGAATGAATTAGGTTGAGGTTAAAATGTATTTTGACTAACTTAAAAACAATGTTTTCATCATATGTATTATCATCAGTAGTAGTTTGTTTGTTTGTTTTGTTTGTTTATTTGGAATTTAACGTCCCTTTAACAGTATTTCAGTCATATCGCGACGTCCAGCTCATTACAG
>JAULCC010468613.1:0-10997 GCA_032358795.1 Nuttallia obscurata | reverse complement strand
CTGGAAGGCTTCCTCACTTGAAAAATCCGAAGTGCCCAGACCGGGATTCGAACCCACAGCGGTGAGGGGCTGTGAGAGATTGCAAGTCAACGACTATAACCACTCGGCCACGGCGGCCCTTTGAACATATACTAGGCATAAAATTATTCCTACGTGTACCTCATTCAACCCAGGTGTATACATGGGTACCGATGAAGGTGCAAGCCAATGTACCGTGGCTGCAGTCTGCGCCATACGTTAACGGCCGACATGCAACCTGATGATCGGGCTAACAATATCTTGTAAAGCACCTTTAAGCGTTTGCCAAAAAGGATTTAAAAATATATAGTGGAACATTGTTACTATATATAAGGTGGTATTTCACGGTTAATATTATATCCGGATCTTTTTTTACAGGAATTAACTAGCATCATACAATTGGTTGCACTTACAAATGTGATATTGTTTTTAATGGATTACAGCTTGTTTAACATATCTGCATCGATGGAAAACTCCGGCTATATCCGAATCCTTACAAGCAAGCATCCTTCTTTAGAAAGTGTTCAGTCTGAAAGCAGACTCAGATTTAATCAGTTAAATAAATGCAATATTCAAAATATTCAAGGCAAGCTAGACCTGCTCTAAACCAGCATACTATCTGCGGCCATATCAACTATAAAAGCGAAGTTTACTTAATTCTATTTCAGCATGTCTAAAACGTCTGGCAAATTTACATGACGCCTGTAACCGTATAAGTTTAAGAAAAACATCATACATTACATGTCCTTCAAGAGTTACTTCTATTCGTTATAACACCTTAAAATACATCACTGGTCCCACATCACAAGGCAAAGTGTCAATACAAGTCTTAAACAAAGCACATTATGTCGTGTCACCAAGCATTTTCTCATTGCGTTTGACGGAGATAAAACTTACACCGAATATTGTTTGACAGTAATTATATGTTTTTTGAGAAATATTTGTCATGTCTGTTTGTATTTTCGTTTACTATGAGTTTAGGGGTGTTATTTGTAGTAGGACGTTTATGTTATATATCAGAATAGAGGAAAACACATTTGCTTTATGTTGTTGAATACGGTATTTACATTGCATAGGGCATTGCAAAGCAATGCATTTTACTTTAAGCATTTTACAAGGAGGGTGCTTGATTAAAACAGATCTTTAAGTAGGTATCTAAACTGTTTTCCTCAATTGACGAGTCAACTTGTAAATGAAAAAAAAAACCTTTAAACTCATGTTTATGACATAAATTGTATATTTTTTATATTTGAATGTACTGGGTAGTTTGTCTTTATTATCATATACATTGTAATGTGTACCTCGACAATTCCTAGAGCAAGTGTGTCATTTGGCTCTCTCAGGCTATTCACATATGAGTTTCTCTTAATTTGTATATGGTTGTCGTATTTAATCGTTTTATTAAATATCTTGCACATCAAGATGATTTGATATCGACTTAAAAGCATGCGTTTTTACAAAACACACAAGAGTTGGGAAAAATATTATACTCGTATTACTATGGGCTTACCTCCTGAAATCCTTTTACATTTAATACTTTAGATATTATTTACATTGGTTAATTCTAATAAACTTTGTTCTTTATTGTTATATCAGTTCGAAAGTGCTTTTAGTTTCAACGATTTGACTTGTATTCAAATCACATACCTTAGTGGGATATCTGTTTATACCTAAAACTATAAATATATCTACCTACTGCTTAAAAACAGCACTGACAGGACTGAGCATATTATGTAAATGTTGACATTTGCGTTTTACTTTGACTTTGTTAAAATATTTCAATAAAATAAATGATTTCTGGTAGTTAAACATGGTCAGCCATGATCATCTTTTATTTTGTTTTCTTCATTTTTCTGACATGTGTCGGGACAAGAGGTTTTTAAGTTTACATTCTATTGCTACATTTATGTATCAGAATTATCAAGAAACCGATGGCCAACGTTTTTATATGAGTTATGTTTTGTTGAGGACCTTAAACTTATATAAACCTTTTCGAATACTTACTTGAGTTTAATCAGCATTTAGTTTCTTACGACGGTTATGAGAAACACAGCTTCCTGGAAGCAAACCTTGCACTTTAACAATTATAACGCCGAGACGATTGTTCTCCTTAATATCCCTAGATTTCGAATGCGCGCCACTACCGACACAATTCTGTACATGCAAACGATGACACACAGCTTAAATATTATGTTTCATATTCGCATATTTATTACATTTTGATACTACAATGTCAACACGATCACTTTTCTTTGTACTCAATCGAGTCGTCAATATGAACTAAAATATAACACAGTAAAATCATGTGCAATGAATAAATTGTAAAAAGTGCGGTTCCGAACGACATGTTTTTAATGTGCATATAATCATATTTAAGCGTTATGAGCAATCGATTTTATAAAACAAACTGTAATCATGCTTAATTGTAATAATTTTGTTTTATGAACTTCGTGTACGTAATAGCTACATCATGCGATTAAACGATATGTCAGAAGGCATTTATTAACTTACCAATTCATGTTAAACTCTATCTGTTAAGTAAGGATATGCTGCTATTTGGAGTGCATTATTGAGACGCTGGTGTCTTTTAATGCAGTCAAATAGTCAATCATCTCGGGAAAATGATCGAATGATATTGCTTCGCAATACGCCAAAACAAATGGCTGCCTATAATGTTTACAAAACTTTAGACGCTATGCGAGCAGCATGTCTTTATGTATGATTTAAAATAGTTCTGTGTTCAAACATCATGTCTAATATGATCAAGTTTTGTTTTAAAATCCTTGCATGAACGCATTGTGTATAGACAAACCCGTATTGTCATAGCTGTAACGTCGTAATGCATTATTAACCTAAAAGTTGTGTAGCAATATAAATCGAAATGGAAAACTTTTATAAATGTTTGCTCGATATTTGCCCTGCCAACTCAAATTGAATTTCAAACATAACATAAACGCGCTTTTATTTTGTTATCAATATCATATTGTAAAGCATTTTCAAAAGATAGCAATCAATATTTTGTCTTTATGTAGAAGCATCGCACCAGTTGGGTCTGTTTGAGTTATGATGCTTCCTCATTCTGTATAGAAAAGCCTTTCTTAAGAGTTGGTTTTAGTTTTAGGATTACTTCTCCAGTAACTTTTCACTCCTCTTGTCTGAGCTGGGTCACCTTCTGAGTCAAAGTACCAAACTCTTATAATATGTTCCTTGTATGGTTTGGTTGTCAAAAATTGGTTTTGGTAAATCTCAGAGATGCAGTTCTTTATCAATGTCTAGTTTTGTTCAACTGCAAAGTACAGCCAAAATACTGTGGCCTTGTACAAAGACATTACAACAAAGATTGAATAATGTCGTAATAATTGATAAAACATACGTTATGTACATGTGTAGCAAAATGGATACTTTTAAAATGAAGTTTAAACTTTCTTCAAGGTCACGAAATGAAGACTTTCGTTTGTAAATATACTATTGGTGGAACTAAGTTTAAAATAAAACCGAAAACTGTTTGGATTTCTTTAAAGCTAGAACTGCACGAGAATATATAAATAATCGTTAGAAAAAGTTGCATTTAAAACACTATACATGTGTATATAAACGCTTTCTTCACAGATGAACACAGATCTAGAAATGCCTTTTAAAATACCTGTACTGGTTTACACATTTGTAACGAATTATTGTACCAAAAACAGTTATGTTATTTATACAACATAATTGTGTCTCCTGAACTTTTCTGGTTTATCCCAATATTATAATATGTGAAGATAAATACGTGCTTTCAATCAGAGGGGTGAATTCACTTGACAGTGTGTATTTTGTTAAATCATAAGCTGATAGTATAATAATTGCTGATACTAAACAATACCGACAACATATGACCAAGTTTAGGGAAGCACGCTGTAGCCTGTTAGAGTTAAGGTGAAATGATAAGATTGAACGTTTTTATGGTTTTAAGGTAACAATACTACGTAGACATGATGTGTGATAACCTGTTTGCTAGACGCTATTATTCAAGGTCTCGTGTTACCGCCGAATTAAGCGCACAAGGTAGTCTGGTTCATAAAAATCAGTTTTCTCAAGGAAGTAACGCTTTGATTGAAACAATTTTACTATGCAAAAGATAAAAAGATAGGCTTAACATTGCCTATGATTGGCTTCATAAAAAAGAGAAAATTAAATCCAAGGGAGTTACAAATCTGTACTTAAAAACTGAAATGAACACATGCTTCTGCGTATTTTTGTCCATAATATTGCTGTATCTGTTTCCGAATAGTTGCAAATCCGGTTATAGAAGCGAAGTTATTTTCCTTCGTCTGTATAGTAGATTAATGTTTTATTACTATCAATTAGAGAACAGGTTAGAGAGCATCAATACCTGATGACGTATATTGTTGCGTAGTGATGTGGTCACATGACTTCTATGGTTTCAATTCTTTATAGTGAAAACCAACCAATTTATAGAAAAAAGAAAAAATGCAGTTTGTGCTAGGCAAATAACACTGTGAACAAACAAAAGTAATGTTTGATGAAATCCGTTCGAAAATAACCAATCCGTTCGAATATAAAACCACATCATTTTCACTTCCTTCTTTGATACGTTTTTTCCCTGAAATTAGTGCGTTGCATAATAAAGTTACGCATGGAAACGAAATTGCAGAATGAACTTCAACAAATACTTTACACTGAAGTAAAACCCATCTGAAAAAGGCATCAAACTAAGCAAAAAGTGCAAAGCAAAAATATTTCAATCCGATGCAAAGTTGAAACGAAGATGTAAAAACAAAGTGTAAAAAACACAAAAACATTCTCCTTCGTTATAAAGATTGGCGTTTGACACAAAAAAATCATGACGTAACCATGAGTCTCGTGAAATCTAATATTTTAAAGCTTTTTTTTTGAGGGGACAATCGAAGTGCAAATATCAAACTCACATCGGCTTGAAAATCACTAGCACATTCTTAGACTCGATACCCAAGAATAGTCTCTAACACGTTATGTTGGCTTTCAGCTTTTACCAGAATAGTAGACACATTCGTTTGTGTTTGTTTGGCGAAGAAGGGAGAGCGGTTTGTCCAGAATTATTTGATAAAGCAAGAAAGTTTCGGAGGGGAATGTGATCTGGGTATGTATAATAGGCGGTAGGAAAAAATAACTTTTGTTTTTTCATGGGCAATGCTACCATAAGAAAACAATACCGATGTGCAACTTTTATATTTTACACCTTCTTCATTCAATCATAAAACAATGCATAAATAATTACATGAATGTGATCAAAATAAGGCATCGTGTATAGAAAAGATTTGCAAACAGTTTGATACCAGATTTTCTTATATCTCTTTCACAAAGGATATAAGTTTTATTTCTTAAACAAGTTCGCCACCAGTTTGCTTCTCACAAACCACGTCTGGCAATCATAGTACTTGTAATACACCACTAACGTAAGAAACAGGAAACTAGGTGACGCCCTTCCGACAACCAATCCCCACTTGCGTAAGACATCTGCAAATCCAATTTAAACAGGTCAGTTCTTTGCAAAACATAAACTGCGCCTAGTATCACCTCTGTGCCTGACGTAACTACCAAGAAAAATATGTGGCTGCAGTTAAAACATGCCTGTGTCTTTTACTTTATAATGATGAATGCGATATTGCACAATGACAAATAGCTTACAATTATCCATACCGAAACTACTGATTTTAATTCACGTAAGCTAACTTTATATTTCATCACTTTAGTCACTAACGTCAATATCGTAACATGTTTAAACACAAAGGTTCGTGCTTTAAAGCATCCTCTAAGGAACGGACTGATTTAAACATCGTTTACAGGGAAGTATCTGACAGTAAACATAAAGCTCGAAGTAGATGTGCGTGCATGTCTTAATTTTCTAGGACATTTGGCTTGTTTCAATCTTTAGTTTTCGCATTGCAGGTTACAGTGGTGATCTGAGGGTGGACAGAAATGCTGATATCAATTATATTAACCTAGTGGTGTTTTTAAGAGTTTTAGACATGAAATACAGACGTAGTTTCTCAAAGGCCTAAGTTCCACCGTTCCTTTTATCAGATATAAATAATGAAATATAGCACACTTATAAAGCACTCGTTCAAGAGGGCTTTTCATGACATCATTACATTAACATACGTTAAATTACAACTCGCAAACACATTGCTTTCTGTCAAAACGATTCATTCCACATGACCTTTACCCATTTAAAATGCAAAAAAAAGACAACAATCCTATATAATTGACACAATACATATTAGAAGAAACTGATACAGATCCATGATACGTATTTGGTGCTTCCGATCGAAGGGGATGCAATGTCGATAAAGTGTAAATATACGGTTGGAGAATATATCCATAAACAGAGAAATCAGGGTATATTTAACTTCCGGTGTGTGTTTAGCAGATATATTCATCAGGGGACACACATACTTAAAAGAACATTAAAACAACTGAATAAATACAGTTAATAGTGTAGATGAAAATTTAAAGCAATCAACGACACAAAAGCATCGATATAGAATTGGCCTGAATAAACGGCAATAGATTCAACAAAAAGCAACAACAACTGCCAAGTTTCCAATTTTGCTTTTGCTAAATGAATCAATAAATGCGAGATATGGTTTATTTTGTTGGAAGAAAACTTAAATGGCTATCTGTTTTATAGTCAATATGACGTCATAATAATTTTGTAAATCCAGTCGCAAATAAACAGGGGACGTTGTCAGGACAGAATAAATATGTCTCGAATTCCAAACGATGTGCAAATTAGAAGTTTTAAAAAAGTACAATCGTTTTTGTGTGTGTGTGTGTGTGTGTGTGTGTGTGTGTTTGTGTGTGTGCCCAGAGATGTCACGTGTGCAGCTAGTGAAATTACTTAGAGTTAGCTGTTTTAACAACACAAACACTATATTTATTAGGAGCTCAGCGGTTCTAAGTGAACCTAAACGGTAAATAGCAAATGCGAAACGTGAAAAAGTGTGCAGACCAAATGACTAATGTGTGAAGAAATTTGTTTTTACCGAAATTTCTTGACATTGATAAAGCAGATAGATGTAAACAGCTATACGTAGATGCAATCACATGGAAAAAGTAGCGGTCTATAGTCAAGTGGGAAATTCTTACCTGTAAATGTAAAATACAACGTAAAACAGTTAATACAAACTATTTTTCAATATTGCTAAAGTCAGCCAAAGTGTGAAAATCAGATTTTGGGGTGAACAATTCATTACATTTAGAAACCTTAAATGACTGAAAGGTGTTAAGGTGGATGTTAACGCATATCTCACAAGACCGCTTTAAACTTCTCAGAATCAATTTAAATGTAGAAAAGTTATCTTTATCGCGATGGATGGGCCCGGCTACAAATGAACTACAAAGGTACAAATGAAATACTTAGCTATATATAGACATACACTTAATAGTGTAAGAGAAAGATCACCCAAATTTCACAAGCTTAAAAACGCAGTATGTAAATCTACTCGCCAATTGTACGCTCGTTACAAGGTATTTTACATACTGAAAGCTAATAGTTTATTACTACTTTTATTAGGATTCTAGCTCTCTTATCTATTCCTCATCATTATGAAAGAAAACTGCGTGTAAGCATTAGGTAAGTGAGCATATAGTTAGCAAAAGTGAGATGCTTTCTTATTTGCAAACATATCCTATTACTTTTATTTGATAATTTATTTATATACATATGTGATTATAGCTCATATAGTGTGTCCCAGAATTTTTTATACCATTTCAATGGCTGTTAAAATTTCATTTATGAATTAAATGTGAGTTTTTATATATCGAACTAATGATATTATAAAGTTTTGTTTGCTTAGAAATTACCAGAAAAAATGATTTCTTAACAAGTGGGCTAGTAATCGCTCACCTGTATATCTCCATATGCAAAATAAAAAGATTTCATTATAAATCATATACGGAAACTGGCTCCCCTCCCTGGCGGCCATGTTTTTTTAAATAATCCAAATAATTTCCAACAATCTTTGTAGAGGGTCACTAAAAGAACACTTTTGCCAAATAATTGTTTAATCTGGCCTCTAATTTTGGAGAAAAAGAAGTTTTTTCCTATCTTTTGTCATGGCAACCAGAGTACTGCATGGAATCCAAATGTTGAACAACTTTTGTTAAGGTTTATCCAAGGATCATTTCTGTGAATAAATCTGAAATTGTAGCTTAAGAGAAAACAACTATAGCTATATATGGAAAACTGCTCCTGCCCCTAGCGGCCATGTTTTTTTTGACATATTATTATTTTTTGAACACCTTTGGCAGCGGTTCGTTCACCCAAGGATCATTTCTGGAAAGTCAATATGAAAATGAACCAGTTGTTTCAGAGAAGATGATTTTCAAAGTTTTCAATAAATCTATATAAGAAAAACTGACCCCGCCATTGGCGGTTATGATTGTTGACATATGATTATTTTATGAACAGCTTTGGTAGAGGTCCAACCAAGAATCATTTCTGTGAAATTATGTTGAAATTGGACCAACAGGTTTTGAGAAGATGTTTGTTTAAGTTTTTCATTTTTGTTGCCATGACAACCAGAGTTCTTCATGGAATATAATTATTTGCAATAATCGTAAAAGGGACTATCCAAGGAATATCCAAGCCGAGTTTCATCAACTACCATTAGGTGGTTTCAGAGGAGTTGTTTAAACAAATTGTGGACGTAAGACATACGAAAACGACACACGACATACGACGGACGAAGGCCCGTCAAATACCTCCCTTGAGCCTTTGGCTCAGGTGAGCAAAAAAACTGACTTTTTCTTTGATTGAACATAAAATAGGAGAATATTTCATTTCTTTCAAGATGAGGAATGAATAGCCGCCTCATTATCCGGGCCTGATACCTCTTTATTTGTATCATTGGGGATATTTAAAAGACAAGAGTATACAAACTTATACTAAACAACCTGAACATAAATTGAGCGAAATCTCTACAGGGACGTGATTTTGTCAGGAAATATTTAGACATTGATACCTCACAAAAAGGTCCCAATATTTTTTTCATTTTAAAACATCTGTGATCCGGGAAGAATAACAAAAAAATGTAAAACAATACCTCAATATACACAGTAAATGTTATATGTCGACTTTAGTAATGTTTTGTGTGCTCAAAGGAGACACCATATGGTCCTTTGTAAGACCACCGAACTTCTGTAAGTTAGCGGGATAGCTTTATTATGTAAAAAGATGTATAACCCGAACCGTATTATGTTTATACTTTAAACATAAAACTTGGCCTTGAAAAAAGTTCACATAATAAACAAATATCTTTAAGTAATTTAAACAAAATATAAATCTATATTGAAATTCAACAGATGTGTTTGTTGATTCTTTACGGATGATTTAAGTTCTATATGAAACTTTGATTAACAACCGTCTTCATCATGTAGTACTACGTATATCCCCATGTGGGCCTGGGCGTGCTAATGTATCACTAAAATTGGGACCACTGCCCAACCCTGGCATGATCGTAAAAAGGCGACTAAAAGGGTTTGAACGTTAATCTGGAGTTTCTACATCTCTGATTCTCCAGCAAGTATTAAGTTGTTGAATCCATACCCCGTATTTTTTATCTCGATATAAATGAGATGTGGATCCAACAAGTTTTTTCCTGAGTGCGCCATATAACCTATACAGTGTTGAGGTGCCGTCAAACCCAACTCGATCAATCAATCAATAAAAACTACGTAGACTGTCCTGGTTAGATCTTTATAAGTGTTCGCTTATTAGGCTTAATGTTTTATATGTTTACCTGTAGCAAATGTTACAAAAACATTATGGATGAAGTAAAATATTATTTTTTAGCCCAATGCCTTGATGCTATTTTGTGGTTTCAGAACTATTTTGTCTCCAAGTACAAGTAGAGCATCTGGCAAGTAGACTACGAAAGTAAGGTCAATTACAAACACTGTCGATTGTCATTACAATGACGAATTACTCTTCAAAACATTCTGTAACCAGACAGTGTATGTGTACACATTAACACCTTTATAGACAGCTCTGTTCGTCGCAGAAGAATATGTATGCCAACTAAAAAAACTACAAATTATATGTAACACTGTACAGGGAAAGCACGAACTGCAATTGCGAGTTTCATACAGTAAAGGCAATACCAATTGTTAAGATAGCACAATACTAGTTTACGGAGCAGTTTGCATTGAAATTAGTTTATTGATATATAGTCTTTCTATATTGTTTTTTAATGGGATCAAACGGTGCGTATCACAAAAGATAAATCAGTCTTCGTTTAACCAATGTTTGTTAAAAAAAAACTTGAAGTATGTTGTTTCTCCTTCACTTTGTTAAGTCTAAGATTATATTAAAGGTAAAAAGTTGATATAGAAACAATACTCAAAGAAGACAGAACAGAAAATTTCACTAAACAATCCACTGTTTATTTCTTGTACGAATATACACTGTAAAAGTATAAACATTGATACAAAATATCATATATTTTTCATGTTTGTTTCATAAAATGAAATAGATGAAAATCTATTTGCCCTTTATCACACGCGACGTTGCAAACTGTTGAGGGTTTTAAAAGCATCAAATAGAAGAAACACCTTCAAGTTACCACATGGAAATTAAATTCAAAGGAAGTGCGTCAAAGCTTATTCATTTATTTTCAATTTTAACAACAAGAAAAAAAGTTGGCATGTCTGATCAATTTTATAAAATCTGTCTACTGAGCGTACGCATTTCCTACCTTAACATGTCGCGTTTTAGATTGAAAGAAACTTTGACATATGGAGTCTCATAAACAGTTCTAATGTGCGTTTGCCTTTCTAAAACAGTTGCATTGGTCTGTTATATTGGGAAACTTAGATCTTAAAAGAATTACTAGATCTTAAACAAAACGAAGTAGTGACTCTAAAAATAACATATCTTACTTCAGATCAAAATCTCCTGTAATATACAACTAGTTTGGCATCTATCGACATTTACATCA
>JAULCC010468612.1:0-18583 GCA_032358795.1 Nuttallia obscurata | reverse complement strand
TTTACTGCGAAGAAAGGAGGGAGCGTGTTTCCGTCATCAATGCATAAACCAAGGAAACTAATCCTGAATGTACTTAACCATGGAACAAACTCAGACATTCTAAAATAAATTGCAAACATACACGGGGTTATAAGACTTTCAATGAGCTAACTTTTAACTTACATAAACAGACTTTTAATGCAACATGTGAACTATCAACCTGCGTAGAACTCTCATTTCGTAAACGCATGCTGTATTAGTTGTCACAGTAACGTGATCTACCTGGATTTCTTATTTTATATACGCACTCCTTGGGTTAATTCCTCTCCGCTCTACGATGTAACACAGATAATGAAAATCCCAGGTATATTACAGTGAAAGCAATGCATTAGGGCATTAACAACTTGCAATGGATTATAGTTTCATTGCTAGATGCTAGCAGCTCTCAATCTTGGCAGCTGCCAAATGAGCAAAACATACCGAGACGAATACTAACCCTTCGGTCCAACTCACTCCTGAATATTTGATAGGGTAAAAAGCTATTTTAGATTTCTATAAAGTGGTTGATGTTATGTTTTGTTTTATAGTCCGGTTGATGTTATGTCTTGCCTTATACCAAGCCTTATACATGTACATGTATTTATGTTGCTTTGCTTTGGGCGGCCTGATACTAATAGGATTGATGCCATGAGATTTCTTATGATTGTGCTGATGTTATGTGTTGTAATATGATGATGATTATATTACGTGTTGCCTTATAACGATGTTTATCATATGTGTTACATGATAATGGGGTTGGAGTTTTGTGTTGCCTTATAACTGAGTTGATGCTATGTATAGGCTTATCGTGAGTTTCATTGTATGCCTTGCTTTAAATTGACTTCGATGCTATGCGTTGCCTCATAATGACGTTGATGTTATGTCTGACTTTATAATGGGGTTGATGTTATTGCCTTTTAGTTTGGTTCGTGTTCTATCTGGTTTTATACTTTGGTTGATGCGATGTATTGCCTTAAGAAAGGGTTTGTAGTTTATAACACATTATAACAGGGATGGTATTATGACTTTCCTTGTAGTTTTTCTGATGTTATGTATTGCCAAAACGTGTCTTATGTTTTGCAAGATGAGGCTTAGGATTGCCTACCTATTTATCCTGGGTCAGGCTATGTTACTGAACAAAGGGTAACCATGGGGAATCGTGATGTGCATTAAACATTTTACTTGACTTGCTTGATCAATATTTCGCGGTTTGTAACACACTAATGCAGGGTCGATGCACTCGTAAATAATGCTCCCTCTGAACCGATTTCTAAAGGTATTTAGCCGAATTTGGCAAATGTGTGTCTCAGCCGTATTCGGTGTCATTTCCATGACATTATTGTATCGTTCGCGCAAATGCTAGAGACGAATATCGATGTCCTAATAATATTTTATAAAAAGTTCTAATTGGAAGCTACATGATAAAATCATAACTATCTCGACTAACAAATGAAACCGAAGTAAAAGTGCTCGTGTAAATGAGGTATGGATTTAAATATAATGACTAAGTGCTTATGAAACTTCTCCATACTCATTAATATTTTCAAGAATCGGTAAGAATCTACACAAGCTTAGTAGAATGTTCATGCTATATGTAATTTGGCCGGTCTCTTTATCCAGCTGGCTTTCGGGTGGTTGGTAGTTTTTCACAAGGGTAACCGAGGATGCCCCCACCATGTAAAACTGGTAAGGTCGACATATGGCCTACACTGTGTGTCGGCGTGCATTAAAATCCAAGTGACTAAGCAAAATTTAACATCTGGTTGACCAGCTGTAGGGACTGTACATATAACTACCAATACGTCTTCCATTCTCTTTACCACAAGCAGGACTCCACAAATATCTGACCAAATTATTCAGATAGAGTCTTTATATTTGTAAATTCGCATACCTACAACGCACAAAGAATATTCAATCAGTTTGAATACTTGCTTGGACTACAGTCAGCTAGTGGAATGCCTCAACTTTATGTTTCTAAACAGATAAAATGCTAAGAAGTGGAATAAATTGTCTATGTTTGCTTTGAAAGCCATATCTGTATGCAAATACGGTGAAAGTAAGAGACGAAAGGATATTCAGAGCTGATATAAGCTTGTTGTCAAGCTTTTTCTGAATTAACTCAAAGTGTAACCATTTCATGGAACATTTGCTACTTTCCATTTCAATGTATAATCAATCAATAGAGGAGCCTTTGAAATGATGGCGGATGATGATAAATTTTGTTGATTTTGTACTCGAAAAGGATGCTGGATTGTTGGTTTGGTTTAACTATGATTAATTCAAATAGTAATATATCATTACACATATACATAGGCTACCATTATAAACCATAAATTACAAGAAGGTATGTCGTATATGTAGGTTTGGTAAAAATGAATAATAATTTGACATTACATTCACGAAGAATACGAGGACAGACTGGCTTAGATTGTAGATGTTCATTTATAGATGTTCAAACAAGTTATCTTGTGTTTTCTGCAATCAGTATGTTCAACATCCTGTTGATTTAAATTATATGGCAAATAAGATGGAGCAAATTCTGACAGCGATGACAAATCAAGAAGTCTTTTCTAACTGTTTGCGTACCTCCCGTAGGTTGTAGGATTTTTATGGCCAGTGTATTTAAAAGTAAAGAGTAATAATCACTGGTTCTGGTCTAGTCAGAAATGAAATTCACATGGACTTAGTTTAAACATATTTTATTTCCCATTTTTATACAGAAATGGAGTCGGGCCACAAGTTCTTACAACATTAGTTACGGCCATGATTGTTCTAAATATAAAGCTCTCATTAAAGATAGTGAGTTTCTTTATGTTCGTGTTTGGTTTGTTTTGTAATTAATGAACAAAACACATTTTGTGAAAAAAAATAGTCTTATTCTAATTACATGGATATTGTGGCGTCTAGAAAACGGATAGCTTGCATCTTGAGAAAAACAAAATCTCACTTAAATCTTCAAACCATTAAATGTGAAAAACATGCAATTAGCTACATGTAACTGGTGTTTTGCCTGATTTTTTAAACATGCAATTAATGGTGTTTTGCATGGTTTTTTTTATAGTCTAGTGTTCATGACTTTAAGACTTAAGAAATCCTTTGAAATTAATGATTGAGAAAGACAGAGATAAAACATGAGAGAAAGTTAAACAGGGGTTTTATAACTTGTAATTAGACCAATATTGTTTATTTATTCGTGTGCTGTACTCTTCCCATTTAACTTAAAAACGTGGAAATCTTGAACAGATACAGAAATAAAAACAGAAATATTTTATTTAAAAAAACCAACTTGACCATTATTTGATGCCAGACAATTGTTTTATCCTTTTTAATATATTCTTTTGTTCATTTTTGTTAGAGTATGCTGATTGGTCAGCCTCTAAAGAATATATCTGTGGTGACTTTGCTAACGTATTTCAAAGAACTTCAAAGCCATTTATTACCAACCGATGTAGTTATTCTCTCTTCGTTCTCAACGGGGACGATGTCTTTATTTGTTTCACACATACATGCATTATGTGCTGGAAGAGCATTAGGCTTGCTTATTGCAAAATTTAAGAGTCTTGGTTGTATGCCGTATATGTATTTACCAAACTACATGAATCCTTGGTATAACCTGTAATCTCGTATGGAGCTGCAATCTGGAGCTATTAATCATATTCATGCATTAATGCAACTCAATATAGGGCAATGAGGTTCTTTCTTGTGACTGGTCGGTATATACCATCTGCAGCTGTAGGTGGTGATATGGGTTGGGTGCCGCCAGTTATCAAACTGTACAAATGCATTTCGAGCCATTGGATTTGTAACGTCAGATGCTATGTGCACACCTAAACAAGCGAGTTTTTCATTTGGCCTACATTAAGGAAAATGATAAATGTAGAGATTAGTTTTATGTAGTTGAAATTAAAGTTTCAAATTATCATCTCAGTCATTTAGTAGATATTGATATTGAGAACTGTTAGTAAGCAAACATTTACCGAAACTGTTGCCAAATTATGATGGGTGAATTTATAACGTAATGGAAAAATAGTCTGCCCAGAACTGATAGTGTAAAGGGTACTAGTAGAAATGAATTGAGAACTTATAGGCTTTTTAAAAACAAATATGGTACTGAAACTAATTGTCAAATCGTTTTACCTACGAGAAACAGGTCGGCATTTTCAAAGTTTCGGGATTGAGAATTGAAACGAAGCGTTACGAAAATTTAGATGAGAACGAAAGGTATGTCCGTTTTGTAAAGGTGCTGTTGAAAAGATATGCCATGCATTTTTCAAATGTGATTTATATAACGATATTAGAAATAATTTAATAACGCAAATAACACTTGTTTTAAAATCAGTATAATGACAGATACTGAAAAAACTAATTTTTCTCTTTTCCAATACGAAAATGATACAGTTCACAGCCAATACTTGTTTAACTTACATAACATAATTCTAATCTATATAAAAACCGTAATTCTTTTTGTATCATTATCTTTTCATGTACTATTGCTTTCTTTCTATAAATGAATTGAACAATATAGCAAAGACTCACAGTTAATCAGTTAATTCCAAATCTGATTTGGACTGATATGTGATTTTAAATACACGTATTAGTGCCCTATTAAAACATTTACAGTCTAATAAAACATATCTCTTATTACCATTTTAGGCCAGAGTGTCAGGATTAAAGGCGACTTTGCACCTTTTTATATTTGTATACATTTGATATAGAATAGTTTATAGGTAACATTGATTTATATCTGTGATAAGTATAAAGTCTTTTTCTCTTCTTTTATCATATGGTTTTGGTTATGAGTGGATTTCACTAGAAATCGGGTTGTAATCTATATGCAAGTCGGTGTCATCATTACAGTCATTATAAAAGCTTGCTAAATATTGAAAGATATTTATTGAAAGACATGCCACAAAAGTATAAAATAGCATATGCTAAATTCAGATGCTCAAACCATAAATTGAATATTGAAATTGGAAGACATTTGAATATTCCACAGCACGATCGTGTGTGTAACTTTTGTTTATTAAATTTCAATACTAAAGAAATTTACTGCGAATGGCATGCGTTTTTTTTTAGAAATCAATATCTATTAAATTGGTATGACTTTGAAACTGAATTTAACAACTTTTATATATTATTATCAACAGATAACTACGATACTATAAGAAAACGATAAGATGTATTTTTATACGCACTATCTAGCAAAATGAATATTCTGACACAACTCTACCAATTATCATCTGTATTATTTAAACGTTTTCATAAAATGTATTTTGGGCCGGATGCCATTATCTACACAAAAGAAAATTTGAATCTTGTATAAAAGTCTCTTGTAATTCTCTTTAAAGAGGTAAATAATACTGCGTTTGCTTCAAATGTTTGCTAACCGAGGTGATTGCTTTGTCTGTAGTTCAATTATCTTATTCAAGCGTCTTTAGTTAAAAGCAAATCGATACTCACAAGAACTACAGGTGAATGCCACTTTCATCTGCTACATTATTCCAATTTAAAGCATTTCTTCAGTTTGTCATTTTATTTACCTATGCAACTAAATGGTTGCCTTGTAGACACTTGACCTACCCGGTCTCTACCATCTATAACATGAGTTCGTAATAAGAACTGACTACGACTTAAAGTTCTTGAAAAAATAGTTATGGATTAGCATTAAGACTTGTGATAAATTCCATTAACTCAGATCTGATTTTATCTCAGTAGTTGATTTAAAAGCTTTTTTCAGCACTGACCTGGGAAGCTAACAATTGAGATTGAGTAGCTACGGTCTAACATTTTATTTTATTTGACTTTAGACTCATTTCATCGATTAGTTTGATCAATTATTAATCAATTGTCTGACTATTGTTTTTAATTTGACGAGGTATTTTTCACCAGTAACGTTTTTCATTCGGTAGACTTGAATAAGTTCTCAAAGAATATTTCAATTAGTTTTGATCCATGCAATTTTGATCAAAACATAAGTTCTCTGGTCATTACCACTTTCATTTTTTGTAATGTATGCAGTAAAGTTCGTACATTTAGTTTGGTAGTCTTTCATATCTATTTTAGGTACCTGAAGATGTTACGGATTAATACATGTACAAGGAAGTAATACACTTACAAGGAAGTAAAGATTGACAATAATGCACAGCAAAAAAGGAGAGCACTGATGAAAACCAATTGTGACCCTCCAGTAAAATGCTGTAATTTTTGTAAATTATTTCCTTGTTGTTCGGTTTTCGGCTTTTTGATAATTAGGCTTTTTGTGTCGAGAAATGCCAAGAAATAGACTAGTAAGAGGCAGTTCTAGTCGAATGTTAATGCAATTTTTCAAATTTGACGAATTGAGAAAAACTCGGCTCTGCCAAATGTGGGTTATATTTCTGGGTTATTGAAGGGAGTGTAAGTATGAGGTCGAGTTAGATTTTTTCGAAAAAACATGAGAACAATCGTTGAGCAACATTAGATATTCGATATTAGTAAAATCGGTAACATTTAATTTGACTGCTTGAAAAACCAAACCATGCACGGAACAAATTATCTGGGTTTTGTTTGCCTACACATCCGTCGTTCCAGATGATAATTCCTCAGTAATGAAACCTTTCAAACAACATGTATACATCTAATTCTAACAGGCATTTTAGTTATTTGTGTATGATACATTCTCCAGAATTACCATTTTCATCATATTAGGCAAAAATATTTGTATATTACCGAAAATCGAAAAAAAAATACATAGCATAAAAACTCTTCATCACATCAAAATTTGTATATAGGTACGTATGAAAGAGAATTACTGAGAGAGAAAAAATTAAATATTTTTAGCTCCTTTTAAAGTTATGAATTGTGCAAGATTTCGCCCTCCGAAAAAGCTAAACATTTTAAAGATATCATCAATTCTACATGATAGAATTGTCTGTAATGAAATTTGCTGTACTGTAAGACACAAAGAACATGATAGGTCGCCGTACTTTATTTAGTGTAAATTGACCTGTTCAACGAAAGACGACCTGTGTTTTAAAGTAAAATTGCTGTATAACCTTGAAAACACAAGGCATTAAAGTAGCTTTACTCATTGTAGATAAGATGGAATGATTTAAAAAAAAGCTTTCTTTATAGACTGCAATACCATCGAAATGAGATCGTGTGAAAAAATGAAATAGATAAAGGATTTAACTATTTTTCGTGGTAAAATGTTGTCAGTGTTTTTACGTGTTGTCTCTATAAAAACGATGTAAAATTGTGTTGGCATTAGAACAGCGCAGAACGTGAGAATCGAAACTGTCGCATACGCTTGTAATATATGTAACACTTCGGCGGATTGATACGGTGCAATAAGTGATTTAGGCCCAACCTAATAGCACGTAGGAGTATTTGAAACAATGTTATCTGCGGAACCATTTTCACTACTAAAGAAGATTTAGTTTGCGAATTTAATGTCAACATATCATGCTTACACTAACTTATTCGTAACGCAAGACAGTGAACGAAAATTGTTACTTCGGTTTTGTCGCACTGTACTGGATGGAGTACAAATGGTTGTTGTAAGGCATATTAAACGATCAATTGAAACCAATAGAACGAGGTGCAACAGCTTCCAAACAAAACAACTGAAACACAAACTCGTTTTGTTTATTTACCCATGATGATATTGATAGGATGCCATGGTGCATTGCTATTGCATAAGTTCTAAAACAACGTCTACTATTCAATAAGTTCTAAAACAACGTTTACTATTCAATAAGTTCTAAAACGATGTCTACTATTCAATAAGTTCTAAAACAACGTCTTTCATGAAATACATTCTAAAATAACATTAAATTTTAACACTCTGATGTTAGTTCAAGTTAGTGATATGTATTAAATATTTAAGATCCTGTAGCATATTTAATGAAATATTAAATGTAAATATAAAGTTACAAAATTATCTTGAATAAAACAGGACTTATTATAGTGTATTTAACTTCAAAACTTTAGATAATAACTCTCTTCTCTCTCTTTCTCTCTCTCTCTTCAGATTTTATTGGTGTGTGTATTGGTGTTGAGTATGGATGTTGGTTTTATTTCAGGTTGTTATTTCTATAAACTGTAAGTTTTTCAAAAAGTAAAGTTTCATCGAGATTTATTTGTTAGGATATTTTTGTGCTGTTTTTTTTTTGTATTAAAATAGATAGCCACATGCAAACGTATTATTTGAAATATTAACTTATGTGGTAGCTTGTAACTGAGATATACAGACTATTACACAAGTTGTAATTTCATACCAAAATGCATAAATCATGACTAGGCTTTCATTATGATACAATTTAGTAATTATAGTTCTTTAGATGAAGGATCAATCATAAAGGCATAACCATCAATAAGTAGTAAGATCTTTTATTTAATTTGGATTTTAGTTACAAGAATGTAAACATGGTCTTCTTTCCGCCAACAGAAAACAACAATCCGTATATAATTTCTAATCATCCTTGTTCCAAATAAACTTGTTTTTTGTTATTATGTCGTGGCATTCGAATTACACCCAAAGTAGCCGATACTCTTAACGGAGTTTACAATTACTGTTTATTAAGAGTGTGTTAATGAAAACCACTCAGACGAAAAGATTTTTCAGACATTCTCTTGAGTTCTTTGTGAGTAGGTAATGGCATTACTTTAACTTAAAGTACCCATAACGGCCTATAGTTTCGTGTCAAAAGGCTATAAAGATATTTCCTTTTGTGAACAACTGCCTACAGTTATATACGAGAATGTCTTACTGAATACATCCTATGTAAAAAGATTGAATGTAAGTGTTTTCAGAAGTATATAACAGAAAGCCGGATGTTGCCATTAAGTCATCTTTCTAATCTGTAACACGAATAGCGAAACACATAAAACGTTACTGAAGAATTTGTGTTGTTTCGACCTAAAGCGCATTTATACAACCTTGGCTTAATATTATTTTTAAAAACGAGGACAAATGAATTGTGTTGTCTAGACTTTGGTGAGTTTTTCTTCCACGCTTTACGCAGATAGAGGAGGCATGCATCTGTAAAGAGTGACTCGGGGGAATTATAATGCAAGGCTTATGGGATATAAGGCGGCTTTAGAACTGTTCTGCAGTTGGATGTGTTGGTATGTTTAATTTCACCCAGGGTTTTTAATTCAATATATAAATACCCACAGTTTATATTTTTTCATATTTTAACTGTTAACTATGTATACCCTGGAGAAAGCTGACTGCCATAAGCGCTCGAGAGTTTGAATATAACTGTGTGTCTGTGGTAATTTTTTTACTTCATCAACATAGCATCCCTCTGGGTCTAGAGCATAGAAACCTTGAAAACAGATAGTCTTGTCTGTCTCGTTTATAGAGTTCTACCATTGTAATATCATTCTATACACGCGAATCAGCACCGTTCCAGACAACTTTTCTTTTTTATGTTAATTTTGTTTTTTAACCTTTAGCCTGCTGAGAAAATGTCGGCTGCTTAAACTGTCGTCTGCCTAGACTATAAATTTCACCAGAAGCGCTCAATATTTGGAGAAACAATTGGCCGAGTGTCAAACAGCTTGGATCCTGATTAGACGCCGAGTTACACGGCGTCTAATCTGGATCCAAGATGTTTGCAAATTCTATCCCAGTCGCCCATAGCAGGATAAATGTTAAAAACATATATTTAACACATTTTTAAAAATAAATCGCGTGTATTGTATACGTCGTAAGAGATAACTAGATTTCTTACATTACTGTTTGTTTTGTTGTTGTTGTTGTTTATTAAGTCATGTATGTCCGTTAATATAATACGTGATTTGGTTAACTCTAAAAATTTTAAAAAATTTTTAAAAGTACGATGACTTTATTTGGTTGAATTTAAAAAGTAAACTTGTTTTGTGTTAACGGTAACATTTTCCTGTATTTTGTTAATAATACTCAACAAGGCTCTAGTAGAATCATCGAAACGATAATATAACAACTTATGAAGTATATACATGTAATACCATCGTTGAAATTGAAACTAAGGTCGAAAGCCAATGTTGCTTTGCAGTTTGTGCACATTTTAAGGCTTAGCCTAAAAACACAGATCTGAATATGTTCAAAATTATTATATCGGATATTTCGATTGAACCCGAATATTTGCTTGATATTGCTTTGCCACTTATTAAAATAGTACTAGACATAAAAATTTAGATAGATATTTCTGGAAAAATATCCCACAACTTTTTCAGATGATGAAGCCTTCCAGATGGCTTGCGATAGGTCGTTGGTTCTACCCGGGTGCGCTGTGTGCATGAAATTGAAATAGTGAATAGAGGTCCCCCGGGGTCTTCCTTCACCTGATTCGGTTTGTTTGTTTTTGTTGTTTGGAATTTAACGTCACTCTAACAGTATTTCAGTTATATCGCGACGTCCAGCTCCTTAGACATGGAAGAAGACACCGGGGGACCTCTGTGCACTATTTCAGGTACAGAGTGCATCCGGATTGAACCCCCAACATATCGCAATCCAGCTGGAAGGCTTCCTCACTTGAAAAATTCGAAATGCGCAGAAAGGGATTCGAACCCACAGCAGTGAGTAGCTGAGAGACTGTAAGTCAACGACTTTCACAACTCGGCCACGGAGGTCCCAAGAGATAGATAGAGAGATAGTGAAAGAGGGAGACAGAGACGGAGAGAGAAAGAGTGAAAGATAGAGAGAGCATCCCTTTTTTAAACTGAAATTAAACTTAAAGTAAAAGTGTTTTATCGATCTATTGATTCACTAGGTTACGACAGCACGTTTTATTGCGCTTTACTTTGAGTGTTTTATACTACAGGAGAGATTCATGTAAGTTATCCATAACTTGTTTTCCCAGGCCAAAGATCTATTATGTGGTTTAATTTGATTATATCTCACAAAGTATTAAACTTCACCTTTCAAACTTGGAACACTACTTCAGCATCATATCCTAGGTATGTTTAACAAGAACCATAACTCTACCTTGCATTTTGCTCAAAGTATTGCCTTTTTCAACTAAGAATTAAATGTTAAAGTTTGCATGTAAGGTGGTACACTACCTCATTTCTTTCATACTACTTATACAATGTACTACAGCTTTAAACCTCTTGTTGATAAACCAAGAAGAATAACTCTGTCTTGCATTTTGCTCAAATTATGGCCCTTTTTCGACATAGAATAAAATGTTAAAGTTTGTGTGTAGTCTGATTCAATGCCTCATTTCTTTCATACTACTTATACTACAGCTTTAAACCTTTGGTTGATAAACAAAGAACAATAACTTTGTCTTGATAATTCTATCTTGCATTTTATGGCCTTTTTCAACTTGAAATTAAAGGCTCAAGGTTGTGTGCCAGCTGGTACACTACCTCATATCTTTCATACGTTTTGTTCTACAGTTTTGAGTCTTTGTACACTTGTTGGTCATCATATCCTTGGTTAAGGTACCAAGTACCATAACTGTACCTTGTGTTTTTATCACTTTATAGCCTTTGTTTTATTTTTTTCAGCCCCTTTTCTCCCAACGTAAACAAACTCTCCCTCCCTTCCCTCACTCCCTAACTCCTCTCGCCAGTCATTCCCCATTCCCTCTCCCTTTCACACCCCTTCCCACACAGACACACCAAAAAAGAAAGAAAAAAGGCCGATGTAGACAAATAGGATATACACTCATTCAGTGTTTTCTTCTTCAATGTCTTCAAGAATGTGAAGCACTGCCAAAGACAACATCCTGTCTCTGCACATGGTAGACCGCAGATATGTTTTTATTCGTTTGAACTTCGTTTAAGGTGATTGTTTCTTCGCAACCTGGCTCAAATGATTGACGCTTGACTTGGCTTACGTAATTCGGCTCTGACACAGGTGTTACGATAAATTTGAGCCTTTTCAACAAAGTTACATGTATTCCATCTTGGAAAGGTATAATTACATGTATATTTTGTGAGGAAAACATTTGCACGAGATACAGGTAATAAACGTAAACAAGTATATACGGTTACTTTGCCACTTCGCAAAATATAACAGAAAACGCCATATATTTATTTATTTAGCCTCCAAATAATGAACATTACTTAAACTGACTGTATCAACAGTACATGACACGTTAAACAAACATACACAATACATATATATAAGCTTACGACTTAATAGGCATATGATAACATTCGTACATAAACTTACAATCACAAAGAGACAAATGAATAATAAACAACGTAGATGTGCAATATAAATAATGAACGACTGGAACAACTTATCACAGATACCAACAATCAACCCTTCTATCGAAACGAAATATAGAGGGAAGATACGGTATTTGCATGGACATCATTATTAGTGAATAATAAAAAGTAAGATTAAAGATACTATATTCATATGTAACTATGCGTATGAAAATAGTATTGTTATCATTCACATATTTTACAAGTACTAACAGTACCATTCAGTTTATGCATTTGACAAAGACAACACGTACATGTAGTCATAGGTTTTTACAATACAAACTGTTTAAATGCTTAACACATATCTTTAAACACTTTTCTTGCTGATAATAAACTATTCTATAATCCTTGCAAAAATATAATTTCTATAAACCTAACAAAAAACATTGAATTTAGCTGATACTCTGGTCTCAATGTCTGAACCAGTGAGTTTTCCTTCGACTACTGTATGTTTTATACCTTTTACCTACAGAAATACATAAAAATCATTTCAAAATACCACTGCATGCTAGATATACGCTGTTGTTCCAAATTTAAAAAATAAAGAAACGTCAGTATCGAGTCTTGAATCAACCAAGGTGTTGTTTCGCCTTCACACAATGTAAGCAGGTATAAATTGAAATATAGCATATAACTGCGTGTCCGAAAAGTGAACTATTTGAAAACGTGCATCGACATCAATACATCATTGAAATGAATTAATTATCATAAGAATACGTAAAACGTTTTCCTGTCATTCTAATTATCCAATTCATCAACTTTATTTAACTTGTGAAAGTCGGAAATTGTCCCAAAATTCAGATCAACTAAATAAAACCCGACAGAATAAACTATTACATTATCAATGACAGAAATGTTGTGATAACTCCACACTAAAATCCCGTGATATATACCAATTGTTTTCGGCTAATTCGTTATACCAATCTCATTAAATTCACGGTATTATTAGTGCGTCAATACTTTCACAATATTTACTACCACGAGTCGGCTAACACAGTGATTATTGTTGAGGTTAAAAATACGCAACTAGAACCAATGACTAGGAGCAAATAGACGGACAGCGGTACCCGTCTATGGGATATCCTGATTTCTAATGATAGATTTTCCCATTTTAGAATTTTACGGATTCCCGTGAACTGTGTCCAAACAACTGGATTTCGTACGTATCTGAGAGAAAACTACACAGTCAATACATATATGTACTCTAAATATTTGATTGATTACTTTTGTCGGATAATACACCGTAAGTTCTGCAAATCGGCTTGAAAAATTAGTTCGTTTATATAGATAGTATCTAGATATGAAAAGGAATTTTTTATTGAAAATTTTAAACAATTATTCAGCAGAAATCAAAAAATAAAAGATGCTCTGCAACCCTTGTAAGAGAAAAAGAAACTTAATTTAAGCTGAGTTCAATTTAGGGCAGTGTTGACTGTTACAACAAAAACTAGTACTATGACTTCTTGTACTATTTCAAACTATTACTATTAGATAAAACTGAAATCGTTGTATTTCGTAATAGTTGGGTTCTGTGAAACAATGAAAAGTGGACATTTCAGCTTAACGTTGTAAAAACTACGTCCATTTATAAATACTTAGGGTTAGTGTTTACCCCTCGATTATCGTGGTATGTTGCACACCAAAAACTTACGTCCCAAGCACAGAAGGCTATATTCTATATTTACCATTACCAAAGACAGTTTGGGTACTTCCCAGTTAAGGAATTGTTTAAACTATTTGACTCAATGGTTAAACCAATCCTTTGCTATGGTTCTCTGATCTGGAGGTACAAATACACAGACACAGTAGAATCAGTACAGACCCAAGTCTGTAGAAAATATCTGGTTGTAAACAGCTCTGTTAACAATTCTGTTGCTTTTGCCGAATGTGGACATCTTCCACGACTCTGTATTACATATTTTATAAATTATGAACTGGTGTAAACTGCTACATATGCCCGATACGAGGTATCCTAAAAATTGTTACAAGATGCTAAATTCTTTGGATGACAAAGGAAGACGAACATGAGCATCGTCTGTCAAATGTAACGTTCGTCCTTTGGCTGTGGTTTCGTATGGATATCACAAGACATTAGAGACACCAATTTCAGTTCAGTTAAGTCGAGTTCAGAAAAAGACTGGTTGATTGTAAAACACAAAACTGACATCAAAGTATTGAGGAATATGGTCGATGTCATCATTATAGAAATTTTATAAATGCTACTTAATACTGAGAGATATTTGTAAATGAAAATGCCATATAAACTAAAAATTGCACTAGCACGATTTCCATGTGTCAGTAATAAATTCAGAATAGAAACTGGCCATCATATAAACATACCTAGAGAAGAGAGACTCCGTATATATTATTTACAGCAGAGAAATGTTTTTGTCATTGAATGTAGATGCCACGTGCTTTTGTAGAGTAAAAATATGCTAATATACGAGAGCAGTACCTGTTCGATTGGTACAGAGAAGAGATTAACTTGCATGATTTCTATAGACTCTAAAGTACGAATGACAAAATAAAAGTAAAAAGGCTAGGAATCTTTGTATAAAACCTATTGTACTACTCGGATATACCACTGGTTGAATGATAAGAATTTTGTTTATAACGAAAATCTTTTATTTTGTCAATCGTTTACAGAAAATCTATAGAAAATCTATTTTACACGTAAAAGGAAATTGCTGTAAACGTAAAGTTTCGACAGTTATACGAATATATTTGCAGGTAAACAAAAATCTTTTTCTTTAGTCTACCACTTGTATATTTTTGCATTCAAAGGACAAAATCAGATCTCAAAATAAAATATAACAATAATGAACAATAATGATAAAATGATATGCAAATATTTAATTGTTTGATAAAATCATTTTATAACAATAACAGTACTGGTTTTATCATTTTCCAGATGTTGTAGTTACTTCTTATTTGCTCAACAAATTATTACAAATATCAAAAAGTTATAAATTTTATTAATTCTAAGTTTTATCATTGCATCTATCGCAAACGATTCAGATTATTAGATTTGCGTTTTACAAATAATTTGCGTATGCCGTAAATTTCTACATGGCAAGATACTTCAATATGTCGAGCCCATACAGAACTTTATCGAACATAAAATACAAATATTTATACTCTGCAATAATACAATTTTCCTCAAACTTAAAGTGCAAGATTCTCTCATAAAAAATCAGATATCCAGAAATTTGTCAAAAGAGACAAGTGGGCCGAAAATGCCCAGTTTTATAATTAAAATAGTTTCACATAACTTGTAGCACATACAATACTTTTTTTTATTTCATAACTCTAAAAAAAATATGAAATCGACTCGTTTATTTGAGTCTACAATATTTGTCAATTTATCTGCTGTCCCTTTAAGTTTATAATTATGTAAAGCTAGAATTTCAATGTGCGGCTCACTTTCCTACATGTAAATATGTAAGAGCCTAAAATATAACTATTTAAAAAAATTCTTATTAAAAAAACATGTTTAATCAAACACAATGACAAAATTACACGTTATCAATAATCCAATGACTTAACCTAAAACAAGGAAAACAATATTGTCTTTTTCCTAAATCTTTAATTATTTCTGGTCAAAGTTTACCACTTATATGACCAATAACATACTTATATCTTTTAGGTGTTTTCAAAATTAGCCAATGAAAGAATTCGAAATTAAGTTATAACATCTCGAAAAAGGGTGTAAGATATCACGGAATTATACAAGTGAACTTGTCGAAATTTCAAACATTCCTGTGCCATTATGCCTTCAAAGCAATCTTTCTTATGTACGTGTTTTGGTTTATTCCTTATTTGAGTCTCATCATGATAATAACATACAAAACTACATATATATGCAGTTGAAAGGTGTTAACGATGCCATCTATATTAAAATTAAAAGAGACTATCATATCAAATGTCATAAGACATTAATTAAATGACAATTATTTATTTTAATAATACATTATTAAACCCTTGACCTGATGAAAAAAGTGTCGTCTGCTTAAATTGTCGTCTGCCTGGATTTCAAATCCGTCGGACTCGCCTGTAATATTTGGACAAACAATTGGCCGATTGTCAAATAGCTTTGTCCGAATTAGACGTTACTCGGCGTCTATTCTGGATCCGATCTGTTTGCAAATTCTATCACGGTCGCGCTTAGCAGGCTAAGTGTTAAAGAATATTCAGCATGTCTTAATCTAAAAAACTGAAATTTTTAATCAATAATGTATGTGTCTGTTTAAAGCATCACTAAAACAAGGCATATAATGAAGATACTGATGTTCGCTTGAAAATATGTTACTTATAAATCGGGCTTAGAATTCAACAATCCGTTCTTAGACTTGAGACTCAAGAATAATGTAAAACCCTATATAGTAATCTGGATCCTAGCACCTACCATTCTGGCATAAGCTGAAAGTCACCATGCAGAGTATGTTTGCGACTGTACTTGAGTTTCAAGTCTTAGAACGAGTTGGTGAATTCTAAGCCGGGTCTTCCAACAATTTAAAGTAACGTCACTGACATAAACGGAAATGACGTAGCAGCGTAACGTTATTGACGTAACATATCTATAGCGTCACTATCGTCTTAGCGACGCCACCTCAGACCTGAATACAGAGTGAATTAACAAAACCTAGCTGTTTATTTATATAACATCTGACAAAACGAAGAATATGGGTGAACTTATTCGTAATAAAGTTGGACATTTGATACAAACTCTTGAAGAGCTTGTTCAGCGACATGACCAAGAGAGTAAGTACAATTAATGCGTAACAAATTACGTTTTGAACTCGTTTATTCGCGAAATCAACTTAACGTGTTGATGATTTTTTCTATAGCTATATGTAAAATGTAATTAATATACGCACATTTGATACAGTAAACTTTACCGTATATGCAAGTGTTGATACGTGTGAGTACAGCTGTCGTAGCAGAAGTCTCATTTCTTACTCCCCCCCCCCCCCTTTTGATTATGCAGTAGCAAATTGGGATTAAAAATCATTCTATAACAGGGAATGGTGAATTAAAATAAAAAATAAAAAGAATATGAAAAACGACAGATTCCTGTTAAAATACTTAATACATTATTTTAAATATTAAAAAAAAAGAAAAGTAGATCTAATCCTTAATTTAACATTAAAATTTACCATTGAGTGTTTATAATTGGGTTCAAGGAATGAAGAATTTTCTATTTATTTCTACCACTACTATTCTTTTTTTTAAATGTTTCGTTTGGTATAAAAACCAATATTGACAATATGGTGATGTTGTATTGTTTTTTTTTTGTTGTTGTTGATTTGGGTTTTTTTCTTGCTTTTTTTATGGCAATATTTAACCTGTATTTTGAGTCTAGAAACATTTCAGAGTATTGGGAAAGAAATTCTAAATTTTAAACGTTAATATTTTTCATGTGGTATAACCCTTAGCCTGGTGATAAAATATCGTCTGCTTAAACTGTCGTCTGCTTATATTTTAAAATTCATCAGAACAGCTCAATACTTGGTGAAACAATAGGCCGAGTGTGAAATAGCTTGGATCCTGATTAGACGCCGGCGTCTTATCTGGATCCAAGATGTTTGCAATTTCTTTAACGGTCGCCCTTAACAGTCTTAAGTTTAATATGATAGATCAAGGGGGTCATGAAACATTTTATGACTTGTAATCAGGTACACCACAGCCACATGGCGATATTGAACAATGTAGCATTCCATCATCATCAACAACCAGCATCATCACAACCTCTTTTTGTTGACATTTAACATTTTTAAGCATCAAATATCAAACCAAATCAATTTTAGGTTTGTAATTTTTTGTTACGGTTTATCCCTTCACAGCCGAAAGCAATACCGCGTATGCGCAATATTTCGTCTGCTTCATTTGTTTACTTCACAGATTACCTAAATTTTTGGTAAATCAATTGGCTGAGTGTCAAACAGCTTGAATCCGGATAAGACGTTAATCGGCAGAACATCCGGATCCCAACTTTTTGCAAATGACTTAAAACTCGGGATAAGGCTGTGAAGGGGTTAATGTATTTTAGTCTATTTTGGAAAGGGTTTCTGTAACTTTCATTTTATACTTATGACAATACTATAGTCAAACTTTATCTAAGTATACACACGTTTATTCCAGGGGTGCGACTATCCATGGCTATCAATGGCATTTCAGAAGCCGTTGCCGCCATAGACGGTGGCGAAGAAAGAATGATTTTCCAAGCTCTTGACCAATTGCAGAATGAGCTACGAGAATTCGAGGCAGAGCGCAATCAACAATGGGAAGAACTTTCTATTTCTAGTCACGGATCGGAATCTGGTTACGAAAGCTCCAATTCTGACATCAGTGACCTAACAGACTTCAGTTCGCATAC
>JAULCC010468501.1:0-10997 GCA_032358795.1 Nuttallia obscurata | reverse complement strand
GGTTGCCATGGCAACCAGAGTTCTTCATGGAATGGAATTCTTTGAACAATTTTGAAAGGGAACCATCCAAGGAATATACCAGCCATGTTTCATCAACTTCCATCCAGTGGTTTCAGAGGAGATGTTGTTTAAACAAATTGTGGAAGTAATGTACGACATAACGACAGACGCGGGACTGCCCATCCATCACAATACCTCCCCTGAGCCTTTGGCTCAGGTGAGCTAAAAATTGAGAGATGAACTGAACAGATGTATTTTGTGAGTTTGGCTGATTTATCTGTTATTGAACAGATAAAATATTTGTTTCAAGTTTGACCTCATTTTTCTTTCATTTAATAAGAGATTCAATATAACTGATAGAGATTCTGACTTCATTTATTTGTTTATATCAATTGAGAGATTGTCTTTTCTTTTTTCTTTTTTTTTTGAGATTGAATATAACAGGTATTATTTGAATTTTGTGAGGTTTGCCAAATTCATGTTTTACACTTGCTGAGACAAAATAAACAGAGATGAATTATTTATAAAGTTTGAGTGTGGCCTATTTGATCTCCTTATTGTTGTAAGTTTGTTCTTTTTTTTTCTGAGAAAATGAACAATAGTTACACAGCATATCAAGCTAATATAGACAGAGTTATCTCACCTTCCAATTATCTTCCTGCAGCTGGTAGTATTTCTGGTAGGCAGACAGGGCTGTATGGAGAAATAAACATTGATCATGTCATCATTATATATATGAACAATGTCTGCCACTGACATAATCTACAGACCAAGGAAAATCTATTCTCATTGATATCATCAAATTTAGATGCAGCCAGAAATAATGGTGGACTTATTACTATGCGAAAACTGCCATGGCAACTGATAAAACCTGTAGATAAGACTGCATTTACAAAATTTATTCCTAAATATATTTTTCATTTGTGCATAAATCTTTCTAGAACTACATGTATGTTGTTGGAATTGCCAAGGAATGCTGATATCATGGACATGTCACAGTGATAATACAGACTCCCAGAAAGATAACTTGAGAAACAACTATAAGGTTGTTCAGTGTGTCTTTCCACGGATGAATCTTAGAAAATTAGCCTTGGACAATCCAAGGAATATCCCAGCCAAATTTCATCAACTTCCATTCTGGGTTTCAGAGGAGATGTTGTTAAATTAAATTGTGGACCTACCACACATGACATATGACAAACTCTGGACGAAGGCCCATCACAATACCTCCCCTGAACCTTTGGCTCAGATGAGCTAAAAAGAAGAGGCCCTTGGGGTCACTATTTGAACAAACTTGGTAAAGGATCTGTATAATATGTCACATCCAAAATAGTTTATCTAAGCTGTATAGTTTTAGATAAGTAGATTTTTTTCAGATTTTTGCACTAAAAGTCTTTGTAGATATTTAGACGCCCTTTGAACTGGACCAAATTTGACACATAGTCACCAATGAAACAAACTATATATGGATGGACAACCAGGATGGTACATGCATTATATATCTTAGCTCTACCCTCATATTTTTTGACAGAAGATTTCCAAAGTGTGGTCATAAACCCTCACCTTTGACCACTTTGTGGTCAGGTGAGCTAAAAAATGCAATTTTGTTGACAATTGTACTCCAGTATAATCTGTTATTCGTAAACATATTACGGTCACCCAGTCTAAAAATTGGTTGTCAGTTAACCTTCCACTTTAAACAGTTGCAAACATAAAAGGTGACCCAGTCAACAAATTGCTTATCATCCAACTCACCTTTTTCAAACTGTTCCAAAAGCAACAAAAGGTGACCCAGTCTACAGAAGACAACTGGTTCAATATGAGGAGTTTCATTTTTCTCCTTGTTGGCAGCCTTTACAGCATCTCTGATAACAGATTCGTAGAAGCAAACACCCTGAACAAAAAACAACAGTATTGTTACATAAGAATTTTCAAAAAAAAATGTTCATATTAAGTATACAGCAGAGACTGACACCATAGTGACATAATCACATTTATTTGTATATAATCATATATGTTTTTTATACTAATGGGCTTTCTAGAAAGTGTTGCCAAGCCATACAATCAACCTATATTCACTCAACCTATACTCACTCATATCTAAGTCATTCAGTTATTTCATTCAGTTACATTTGTTTGAAAGAAGTTTTGATAACTGGTTTCTAATGGCGATATAACAAGAAAGAGTTGACAGCATTGTAGTGTCTACCTTGTACTCAGTCGAGTTCCACTGGGAGCCATTCTCATAACAGTCATGTACTGGTTCAACCCAGAAAATGGACTCATAAGAGTTTCTTTAATCCAAGGACATTCACCATAATAGACTTTTAAAAGTAAGTTAGTTAAGTCCAGTTGGTTCTACCCAGGGACACTTGAGTTCGTCTTCCACCATAAAGAGTAGGAAATTCACCAAAATTTGACATTTACTGAGTCAGTGTGATTTTATGACATTTTCTGTCAAGTGGCTTTATGTCTAAAAGGGGATAATATGTTAAACTGATATACAGGAGATATATCCAAGAACTGCTGTTACATTGATAAATGATTACATCATAATAACACTAACATGCAAGAAACATCAACAATGATCTCAAGGCAAGTATGACAAGACAACTTTCAAGGTAACCAGACAGTCACTGTTACAAATTTAATTTCTGTTTAGCATTTCGTCCATAAATTTTAATAATCCTGTAAATTCTTGTAACTGGTAATCCAAGATTTGCAAACAATGAGGATCATGATCAAATAGCTCCTCTAGAAGACATGATGTAATTAGGGCCTGCATTGGTTTGTGGCATGTAACCTCCCTAAAAATGTAAAATGGACTGCTTCATAGGGAAAGATGGAAGAGTTCACATCAAAACTTCAGCTCTGTAATGACAAAGGGACACACATTTAGATCAGGACACAATGAGCAGATGTGGTACAGGTTAGGGTATTGTCAGGGCATAGACGAGGTTCTAGTCTCATAAATGTGTTTTTTTGTATTTTTTGTTGAAGATCGCTATTAAAAGCAAAGTTCAGCTAAATCATGCTCCTGGGTTCTAGACTGGTCACTCACCAGCAGCACCAAAAGTAACTGAAAACTTTTACATTTTGAAATAGTTTAAATCTCACATAATTAACCATATCATTGCAATGCAGAACAATACTATTCTTAGCTATGTAAATAATAACTAGATGGGTGTTTAGTAGACCATGTGTGCATGTGTTGTTCTCTTTCACTTTGTCAGAAAATCCGAAAATTTAAGGAGAAAAAGGGGAAAACTCTGTCAAAAATGACCAAGACCTACAGATTTTGGCAGCATCACATCCCTGTTGTCAAAAGCAACACAATTATAACAATTGCGGGGACAGAAATTGGACCCCATTTGCCCTCCTGAAAAGCATTTTTGACACAAACACCCCCACCCCGATTATTTTCTGGTAAACTCCCCTATGGAATGAAATAGTACATCTTGTACATTACAGTTGATTTATGTAGCTTTTAAGCAGGTATCCCTAGTGCCACGCACCACTTAAATTCATAATGAACATTGATTTTCAGCTCCCGTGCCACTTAGAAAATCGAGACTTTTTTTTTTTGTGTGTCCGAGTGGTTAGTCTTTGACTTGCAATCTCTCAGCCCCTCACCGCTTAGGGTTCGTATCCCAGTCTGGGCACTTCGAATTTTTCAAGTAAGGAAGTCTTCCAGCTGGCTAACGGTAGATCGATGGTTCTACCCGGGTGCACTCTGTGCCTGAAGTAGTGTACAGAGGTCTCCCGGGTCTTCCTCCACCTGTAATGAGCTGGACGTTGCAATATGACTGAAATACTGTTAAAGTGATGTTGAATTCCAAATAAACAAACAAACAGCAAGATTTTTTTGAAAGTGTTACACTCCATTTAAATAGGACCAGTATTCCAGTTGTTATAAAATGTCTCCTAAGTAGACTAACTACATTTGAAAGCATCACAAAAGTAGAAAAATGCTAACCACATAAGGTAGTATCAATTGGCGCATGCCCCAGTTACATTTTATTAAGGTCAAAAAGTACTTGGGGAAACGCAATACAATTAGACCAAATGTTTGAAAACAAACCAGGGGGCCTCCGTGGCTGAGCAATCTTGCAATCTCTCAACTCTTCACCTCTAATTCTAATCCCGGTCTGGGCACTTCAGATTTTTCAAGAGAGGAAGCCTTCCAGCCGGTTTGGCAAAGGTCGGTGGTTCTGCCCGGGTGCACTCTGTGTCTGAAATAGTGTACAGGGGACCCCAGGGTCTTCCTCCACCTGTAATGAGCTGGACGTCGCACTTTGAGTGAAATACTGCTAAAGCGATATTAAATCTAAAACAAAAACAAACAAAACAAACAAACAAGTAAACCAAACAACTCAATTTCACCAAATAAATTGCAAGACACTTCAAATGATTTAGATTTTGGCCAGTTCAAGTCATCAGTTAGTTTTACATGAAAAAGATTTCTATTACTTTAAAATGGCATGAAATGCTTCACATGACTGATTAGAGAATTGATGTGTGACAGATAATTTAGTATATAATAAATCTTGGAGCTTAAATGCTGTCAACTTCTCCTATCCATGGGCTCTTGCCTCGCTATATGCTAACTAGGTGCCTGCAGTACCAGTATGATGTAGGACAAGCCTGGTTACAAATTTTATCTGAAACCATTGCCTTACAGCTAGGTAAGGTCTGCACAATTTTCATAATTTGCTTTTTACAGTAGACAAAGCAGCTGGAAAAGACAACAGTATTGTATTACATGCACCAGACGAATGACCTAATATTAACAACAGCTGCCATCTGCATTCAAGGACAAACATGGATCACCACTAGGGATAGAGGGAATCCCTTCTATCAGTCTAGTTAACAGGTGGTGGCATTGTTTACAAACAATTTTCCACCAAAAGTTCAAGGACAACAAGACAAATACTGGAATGTGAACAGACAAGAGGTAGTGGGCCATAGCGTTAAACCCTAGCCTACTGAAAAATTGTCGTCGGCTGCTAATCGGCTGCTAAAAGTGTCGTCTGCCTGACTTTTAAAACTCATTGGATTTGCCCAATATTTGCAGACACAATTGGCCGGGTGTCAAACAGCTTGGCTCGAGATTAGACGCAGAGTTATCTAATATCTATGACAACCATTCTGTATACTAACCGAATTCAGTCACCATAGGTCAGACCTTTATCATTGCTGATGAAGGACAATCTGCATACCAATTTTGTTGATCTACCTGGGTTCAAATAATTGTTCAATCCAAAACCAATATTGTTAATGACATATTACCAGCATTTTGTCCAACTTAGTGTTTATTAAACAGAGTGAGAAATAAAGGGAGATAACAAGTTCTACTCAAATAAGTGGTGAGAGTTTAGTACCTTTTCCAATATCTGTTTCGTTGCCTCCTCCTCTGGCTTGTCCAGCTTCAGGAATCCAAATGAACAACTGAAATTTATATAAAAAAAAATTTTAAACTAGTTTCTTGGATATTCCTTGAATTACAATAGAATATACTTTTGATTGTTCAAATTATTTTGATCTGTAAAAAAAAACATGGTCGCCAGAGGGCAGAGTCAGTTTTCCTTATTATGTATATAGTCAAACTAAAATTATCTTCTTCTCCAAAACTAGTAGTCGTATTTGAAAATATTTTGACATAAGTGATTCTGGTTGATATCATTCATCTTCTCCTTTAAAAGCATAAATGCTAGAGCTAAGATATTAGCACTTGTGGGGGAACTTTTCCTGATTGTTCATAAAAAAAAATTTGGCTGCGATCTTCAGGTGAGCACCTCAAGGGCCATCATGGCCCTCTTGTTCAAAAACCCATCAAAACTGATCAAATGAGTGAAAAATCTCACACATCTTTGATAAAAATGATTCCTGTCTTAGCTTTAATGGTTTCTGACAAAAAGATTTCAAAAGGTTTTTGTTATTTGTTAGCTCTGGTGGCCATGTGGTGCATTTGAGTAAAACCATTTGAACAAAGTTGAAAAAAGGTTGATGTTATGATATTGCAGACAAAGTTTAGACAAATTCCAGCTAGTCAGTGGTTTAGGAGAAGTGATTCAAAGAAAAAGTTGACAGACGGACAGATGTAGGGTGATCACATGAGCTCACCTTTGATCATTTTTCAAGCCAAATATTGTATATCTTGAAAAGAAAATGTAAAATAAACTGCAAGTCTGGGATTTAAAAAAAATAGTTCCACAATGCATAGGCAAAGTTGAACAAATGCACCAAATCAACATTCTGTTAACACTTTAGACCCAGAACAGGAATCTGTTAAACAAACAACATTCAGCTTGATCTGGGTCTGTATTGTTTGCCCCTCACAAAGAAACTTCCTACAATCTGTACTTGAACTGGACCAAAATCAGAGATTGAAAGTACCATTAAAAATATTTGAGAGAAATCTTTAACACCAACAGGGAAGTTTTAAACAAAATTACCCTAATGTTACAGTATAAAGCCTCCATGAAAAAGGTTTTGTCAAGTTTCCATGTAAACATTGTCTTACAGGTTTTCCGGGAAACATGATCATGACATGTTAGATTGTTCATACAAGTCTACTAAGAAAGCCCCTGAATAAACAGATGTCATCTTAGTTAAACACCTATCTTTGATACACATAGGACAATGATCTGCTGCATATAGTTATACATGCATTTAAACTGAACTTTGGTTAAAACTTATTTATTTCTGCTCCAATATTTTGAAAGCCTAAAGCTTGTACAGACACTTTCAAGTCTGCTTCCTGGGTAGAACCAGTACTTGGAGTCTAATGAAGGTTGAGAGGAAAGCCCTCAACAGGTCTCGAACCCCCTACCTCCTCAGCACAAGGACACCATATCAACTTCTCTACTGTGCCTTCTGAACACAACTCTAATGCAATGAATACTTGAAACAAACTTTACCATTTTTCCTTGTCAGCCTGTCCATCCTGTATTAGTTGAGAACCTATTCCAGTTGCAAACAGGGTATAAGCTGTCTCAGTCTGATTAAGTTTAACTCCTTAACCCCTTCACTGCCGGAAGCAATACCGCGTATGCGCAATATTTTGTCTGCCCTTTTTTTTAACATCCCAGATTCCCTACATTTTTACCAAAACAACTGGCTGAGTGTCAAACAGCTTGAACACGGATGAGTAACTCAGTGTCTCATCTGGATCTAAGCTGTTTGCATATGACTTAAAACTCGGGGTAAGGCAGTGAACGGGTTAAAATTGCTTTGGTATGAAAAATAATGGCAGGTCAGTGAGGAGTCATTTTTTATGAGAAGGATTCAGAGATATTATGTCTACACTTGTTATTGAAGTTTCATTAATGTTTTAATTGCTGGCACTGAGAATATAGGATTCTCAATCAGTGTAGACCCAAATCCCTATGTTATTAAAATGAAGTCACCACTATTTTGCAATTCTTAAAGCCTTTACTCGCCAAACAGTCTGACTGATCACCAATAAAATGTTATCGTTTTTTTAATACTTCCCTGAAATTGTTTTTAGACAGGAACATATACAAAGATGGAAAAGTCCAAAATGAGAATACAGCATGCATTTTATATTGGGACAATATTTACCGTCATTTTCAATATACATTGGTCTTTTCTCAATCTTTTACTTAAATTACCTCATAAAATCAGTCATATCTTGCCTAAAATATTGCATTTTATTACAAACTAAAGCGTTTTTGGCGGAAAACTGGTACTAAGTAGAATCTGTATCTCTATGTTGTGTTTTACACATTTTTCAATATCCCTGTATCACTTCAGAGTGCACTGTTATTCTTTGTTTACCATTAACAAAAGGTAAAATTGTGTTCCTTCGCCATTATCTAACCAATTATATCCCTCATTATCTATCCAATTATACAATGAAGCACACTCAAATGATCTACTTGTCCACCCTCTATAGCCAGTGAAGTCAATAAAGTTGGAAGAAAATTTACATTCTAACCTACTTAAATGCCTACTAAAAGTGTTATTGTTTACAACAACAAAGAAACTTATCATAGTTTTCTTTGTAGGTTTTGGTCTTTGTGTGCAAATTCTGTTTAATTTGCCTTTCTTCTGTTGTAAGTGTTGTTATTTTTTTAACTTTCCTCTTCTCCATTCTTAAAGATTTAAAGTTAATAAACATCAGCTGCTTTCTTTGAGTTTTTGTGTGTTTAAAACTCTTTCAAGATTATTTCACTTAAAGTTTGGTGGTTAGATAACTTGACTAACATTCATATAAAGTATTAGGCCTGATGGTGTGTGGTTAAAGCACTTTTCTAACACCATTTCAGTCCATCCTATGTGATGGTGGCCATGTTTTTCAACAGATCAAAATAGTTTGAACAATCTTTATAGAGGGTCACTCAAGAAACATTTGTGCCAAATTATTTTCAAATCTGACCTCTAGTTTTGCAGAAGATTTTTAAAGTTTTCACTATATACATATAAGGAAAACTGACTCCACCCCCTGGCGGCCATGTTTTTTAACAGATCAAAATAATTTGAACAATCTTTGTAGAGGGTCTCACAAGGTACATTTGTGCCAAATTATTTTCAAATCTGACCTCTGGTTTTGGAGAAGAAGATTTATTTAAAGTTTTCACTATATACATGAAAAATCTTTATAGAGGGTAACCAAAGGAACACTTATGCCAAATTATTTTCAAATCTGGCCACTAGTTTTGGAGGAGAAGATCTTTAAAGTTTTTTTCTTTCTTTGCCATGGCAACCAGAGTTCTGCATGTAATGAAATTCTTTGAACTACTTTGAAAGAGGACCATCCAAGGAACATCTTTTTAGACTTTTATTAAAATTGGCCTAGCCATTTAGGAAGAGATGTCCTTTGAAGCAAATGTTGACAGACGGACAGACCACCGACTGACAACAGACAAAGACCGGTCACAATAGCTCACCATGAGCCTCAGGCTCAGGTGAGCTAAAAACACAATGGAATAAATACTCAGTAAGATAGAAAGCTCTATTATTTGTAGCTCTGGACCCACAGACCTTTAGCTAGCTAGATATCTACTACACAAGTTCACATGAAAGATTGAATGTGACTTGAACCAACAATCCCACATCAGTGATTTAAAGTCAACAACTTTAAAGCCCCCTTTTTATTCTATAAAGACTTAATACAGATTTGTATTCATTTAAGAATTATAGTATTTTTTCTAACAGGATTTAACTAAGAATACCCTTATAGGATAAATCATTTTTTGTTTCTTGATTTTATGGTGTGTCACAGTGTGTATTAAGAAATCACTAATTCACTTTCATATTCATAATTTACAAAATACCCCAGCAGTTCAACCATTGTCAAGATTATACCAGTGTGCATGACGCGTGTCCTACTGGTGCAGGAAACTATTTCTATATACAATCTTTTAATCTATGATACTGTTTATCTGTTATAAAAAGAGGGAGATGGAAACACTAAAACTGTTTAAAAGAAAATCTTCATAACTTTGAAAAATGTTTGATTTTTCAGAAAACAGGGGGAGAGGGGGTTTGGGTTTGTTAAATATAGGTTATACAGTATGTACATTATATAACTCATGGATTTGAAGTTGATAGTAAACTTTGTCAACTGCAGTGCCAGAGGCAAACTGTTTTATAAATAATTTGCTTTGTTTTACACATTTTTCAAAACTATTACACTTAATTATATGAATGCTGCCATCACCATAAATTTTCCCTTAGAATGCTGGAAACAATTATGAAATGTTACAAAAATGTTGGACTTAATACCTTCTCTCAAAGAACCATTCATTCTTGGAACAGTTTAAGTGTGCATATAATTTAAGCAAAAACAATTAACCATTTCAAATTGCTACTGAATAGTGAAAACTGGAATCAGATAAAAATTAAACCAACGTGTTGCTGAGATGCGCACCATATTTATACAGGGAATTTCATCAGAGGGGCCATGATAGACTTCCTGTCTAAGATGACAGCCCAAAGATAAAGGTATCAAGGAAAAATAACCAGGGATTTGCAAACTCAACTGTGTAGACCATGGTCAACAGACTCTTGTTGGAGTTGCACTATGCCACTGAGTAGCTGTGCTTTATGAAAAAATATTGAAAATAAACTACTATTCTAAACTTAGATAAGGAAAATTATACTTATAGAGTTACAAGGCTGTCTTTGACCAACAGAGGGCAAAAATTTTCTTCCACCCCACTCTTTTTTCTAGAAAAATTACCTTTCTCCCCCTTGAAACTAAGTTATTTTCCCCCTCTTTGGAATAAGAAGAGAGATTACTTTTCCAGTCAAGTTAAATTCACTGAACAAGGAACGAAATTCAACATCTTTCAAAATTCTATGTCTTAGCTAAAGAGACCTGAACTTAAGATTGTGTTACAAGAATTTAAAATAAAGAAAGCTATATTCTACCAGAGTATTAGCTTGAAACATATATTCTCAAAATCCACCCACTTTATGGATCTTAGTCTTGATAAAAATTCTGGAAATCTGCCCGATAACTGCCTGGTGACAACAACCCTGAGCTAAGAAATAGTGTCAAATTGATTTGCCAAGTTAGCTAGACAGTATATCAAAGTAACAGTAGCAGTGCAAGGAAGGTCAACAAGTTTTACCAGACATGTTCTACCAGACATTTTGCAGGCAAACCACAATAGGTCCTCAGTTACTCCAAATATTGATTTCACTTAGTGCCAAGAGGTTTGCTTGTGCAATTTAAATATGAACATCTCTAGTCTGGAAGACTACTACTTTCTCCAGTCAATGTTTCCTATATAATGCTATTTATGAGATTGAAAGGATCCAGTTTAATTTTCTCTCATACTTCAGATCTATGCATTTCAACTGCATAAAAGTCAACACTAATCACAGTGAATGGGATCAAGAAAACTGGGAAATGCCATAGATGCACCTGAAATAACAAGGCGTAAAAAGAAAAGTTGTTTGTTTCCACTAACATGCCCCAAAAAAATAGGGTCGGTAGGCGCTAACTTTTTTTTTTTCGATAACTT
>JAULCC010468280.1:0-11000 GCA_032358795.1 Nuttallia obscurata | reverse complement strand
ATACAAGTGTAATGTAAATGTAAAACATGACCCCACTTCACCTATGTCTAGACTTAATTTAACCCAAGGGTCACCAATATAACACACGTGGTACCATAACGGACCTTTATATGATAGTACAAGGGGGCCTCCGTGGCCAAGTGGTTATAGTCATTGACTTGCAATCTCTCAGCCCCTCACCGATGTTGGTTCGAATCCCGGTCTGGGCACTTCAGATTTTGCAAGTGAGGAAGCTTTTCAGCTAGCTTGTGGTAGGTCGGTGGTTTTACCCGGGTGCACTCTGCCTGAAATAGTGTACAGATGTCCCCCGGGGTCTTCCTCCACCTTTTATCAGCTGGACGCCGCGATATGCCTGAAATACTGTTTAAGAGACGTAAAATTCCGCATAAACAATAAAACAATAATCACAAACACGTTATCTTAGCTCTAGTCAATATGGTTTCAGTGGAGAAAAGTTGTTAAGCTTTCGCTTTATAAGTCTTTGTAAATTAAGACCCCCATACGTTGGTGTCAAATTTGACCACAGGATCACCCTTTGAAGAAAATGGATAGAGGACCTCTACATGATGGCTCATAGATACCATCTCAGCTTTAATAATCTTTATGGTTTCTGACAAGAAAATGTCCAATGTTTTTTAATATTCTCAGCTCTTGCAGCTATGTTGTGCATTGGAGCGGGCCCATTTGAATAAAAGTGATATTGATTGATTCCAAATTTGTACAAATTCCAATTAGCAGTTCTAGTTTAGGAAAGGAAGTTATTTAAAGAAAAAAATGGCGAACAAAAGAATGGACGACGGACGAAGGGTGATCACAAAAGCTCATGCTTTACCACCTTGTGATCAGGAAAGTTAAAAGATAAACAAGTGATTCTAACATGACTCACGATTTTGTCTCTACACACAACGATCAAGACAAGCGGACTGAAGTGAAAGCATATCTGACGTTTTTTGCCGACAAATGACGTCATTACTGCCAAAACAACGTCGTCGTTTATTATGCATAAGCATTTACATCTAGTTCAGTGACATTAAATCTTAAAACTACTGTTTCGTTAACGTTAGAATCGAAATGATATATGTCCAAGCGTTGTTTATTGGCTGATTAACAGCTCTATGTCGTTCTGATGCGCGGTAATAAACCACTCAGGCGTTTGGCCTTCGATGTTAATTACTGCTAACCAGAACCCCGAATCTGTTTTTATTAGCGGATAAATAACCTCTGGACGGATATTATTTCTGAAATATATTTCATGTTTCTTAAGTACAAAATCAACGTTATTCCCTTTTACATTTAAACTGAAATCTCAGTGATCTCAAACACCCCTTAACCAGACATCAGACCTTCATGGTCTAAAATATCGACAAACCTAGCTCCGAATGGACAAACACATATATTATAAATTTTCCTATTACTATAAAAAATCTTGAATTCAGTTTAGAACATTTTCAATATTATACCAGAAGGAGGTAACCAGAGTTAGTGATAGGGTTTCTTCTGTATTGCAACAATGTTGAAGATATCTTAGCATTCTAAAAAAGCCCAATGGTTCCAATTCTAATATTTACCAAGTAGCATTTGTTAACCTTCATATGATCTGCACCACACAACGGTCAGAAGACATTGTTTCAGAGAAAGCGAGTTCATCATACACAGTGAATTCAGATACACAGAGACTTGCTGACGAACTTGTTTTCTGATCATCTTTAAATATTTCAATTTCAAACCAAATATCACAAAATACCGAAACCACCAAATATGCTAATCATAAATATATAGATCACTCACTAACTGAGACAAATACCCCTGACAGCGCTCTGACAGCGACATGAACTATGTGTCTATATGTGATGCCTATTGCAAGGTCAATAATTCAAATCCTGAAAAGGTCCAGGCAAAACATTATTTCGTGCACAGCTACATGGCAATTATGTGTACAAAGTTTCATTACAATCCCATAAATATGTGAAAGTGGCACACACATTTTGAAACAGACCGACCTCTGTGGTGATTCCGTTATACATCCCACCCCCTTGTTCGCGGAGGTATAAATGTACAAGCCTACCTAACTTACTTGTAATGACCTAAATATTAATAAATAAACCATTAGGTCTGAGAATTACCACAACATAACTGCAAAAATCTTGAAAAATAAAATTGTGCCTGCATTGTCATAACACAAGGATTCATTTCAAAATGCCAATCCTCACGCAAACTATTTATGTATTTTTAAACACAAATGACCCAGATCCGGACCCAACCATTCAAGTAACCTTATTTCACAAGAGTATGACTAGCTGCACTGGACTAGAGATAAAATGTTAATGGGGAAGTACTGCAACGAGATATCCGTGACACGCGTAGTTCGAGTAAAAACCCCGTACAAAGTGATGTGGGGGTATAAATATTTATCCGTTGAAAATGAATATATAACCACATTCATGGTCACAGGTGTAAATACTTGTATATTATCACATAATCCTTTGGACAATTAAGTGTAATAGCAACACTTACGGAAAAGAACATTTGTTATTTTGAGAATATTGAACTTCTTCTTTCCTTTAGTGCCTGTAAAATTGTACAGTTTTGCCAGGTCTGTGGCTAAGACAGTGCGTAATATCGTGGATACCGTTTCATTCACATTGCTCCTTCCAAACTGTGACAGATAGTTTACCTTAAACAAAAAAAGTACTGAGATTTGATAAATATTTAAACTACTGTGTTAGTCTGGTAAACATCGGATAATAAATATAGTAAGTATTGTGTTTACAAATTCAATTATAGCAGGGTTTTTTTCTAATTCTAAAGGGACATATTCGAGTTATGCATATGCGCGTCTGGTTAGTTTTCGAAAGGATCCGAGCGCTCATTTATATTGTACTACTGTCTAAGTTTGAAACTATCGGATAAGAAATGTAGGCTCTATTGTGTTCGCAAGCTTACAGATTTTGACAATTTTAAGGGCCATATTCCAGGCTTGCATGGGGAAATCTGAATGGTTTTCTAAAACAGAAAACGAACTATCACGGATATCTAATCATTATATTAGTGTCATTGAGATACAGTCAAAACTAAAGACCTTATTGCGCTAACAAGCTCTATTAAATCATGTTTTACAATTTAAATGATGACAACTCAGTCATGCTTTAGCGGATCGGACTTTTTCTCGAAAGGAACCGAGCTCTCATATATATTTGATGTAAATTGAATACTTTATCGCGCTAACAAGCAATTGTTAACGAATGGACTGACGCACGCACTCACTGACGACAGACAACGCGCCATTGCATACGTTTTTCTATCCTTTATCCAGCTGAGCTAAAAAAAGAGTGTCGCGGAAGACCGTCAATGCTTGTCTGTTTTGTCAAGGTCGGAAAGGGGAATAATTTTAACCAGGGTTATGCGACTTGGTATATGCGCTTTGGCGTAAGGAACATGTGTTTCATTTGAATATGTGCAATTGGCTTTGATTTATGAGGTAACGTAAACGTTCTATGAGGACGATGGCAAGGATAACACAATAGCCCGACTTTTTTGTTTGTTTTTCAAAAACCTGAGGAGCTTATAAAACTTATACAGAAAAGAGAGAAACATGGTTTTCTTTTATATTTGACTAAATTATTTGATAAGAAATAAACAAATATTCGCTCAGGGCACTATTTAGGATTTTCAAATACATTAGATGGGTGGGTGTTCAGTCGAACACGTGTTTTGCCCTCTTGCACTTTTGTCAGAAAAAGAGCAAAAATATCTTAGTAAAAACCGGGAATAACTCTGTTAAATATGATATTGACCTACATAATTCTGTGGCATCACAACCCTGGTGCTTTAAGCAATATAATGTATTATTTTTGTTGGTTAGTTTTGTTTATTTACGTCACTTTCTACCAATTTTGGATAATGGACGCTTGAACATTTAAAAAGGAATTGCAAACTTAAGATTCAACTGACGTTAAATTTTTGTGACGAAATCTTAGAACATAAGGGTACACAACAGTGCCAAGTTCTACTTTGATCTACATAAGTTGGCTGCACCACCACCATGTTGTCACAAGCAATATTAATCGAAAATTTTAAGAAGAAATCGTATAAGTTATAGTCAACGCAAACTTTTGGTGACGGACGGACTGACGATGTGTCGCATTTTCTTTGAAAGGGCAACAAAAACAAAAATACAAGTAAGTGGGGGGAATGGTTGGAGAGAAACGAATGACAACAAAGTGTTTCAGTAGCTGATATGAACATTAACACAAGCCTACAACGTCTCGATATCATGAACATTTGTCAAGTTATTTCAAAATCCTTCAAGGGATTCAAGCCGACATCAAATATAGTCATACGGCCCTTGACCTCTAAGTGTGACTATAACTCAAACTGAGCTAGCAGAAACATGCGCTTTGCACATCGTTTCAATATGGTGAAATAAAGTCTTAACATTTGACCTCTAAGTATGATCTTGTCCTTGAACAACGTTGGTTGTAATAGGCGATCAGCACATAGTCTCAATATGGTGAATATTGCAAAGTTATCCTTTAATTTATTCAAGAGATATGGAGAGGTTACAAAATACAGTCATATAACCTTTGACATCTTAATATTATATTGACATTGAACGAAGCTGAATGCAACGTGCACTCTGTACATCGTCTCGATATAGTGTACATTATTTCAAAATCCTTCAAAGTGTCCAAGCGATATGGAGCTGACACGAAATATAGTCATTTGACCTCTAAGTATGACCTTTACCTTGAACCCCGCTGTTTGAAATATGTGCTATGCACATCGTCCTAAAATCTTGCGATGGGTTCAAAAGATATGGAGCGGACACAAAATATAATCATATCACCTTTCGTCTCGAAGTTTGACCTTGTCCTTGAAAAAAACTGGCTGTTACACGCGCTTTGCACATTGTCTCAATATGATGACCATTTATGGTGACTTAGTTCAAAATCCTTTAAAAGTTATGGAGCGGGCACGATATTTGCCAAACAGGCAAAAACAGACTCGAACAGAAACAAAATGCCTCAACATTTATTGGGGAAACATAATAAGGTATGAATGTTGATCAAGTGTACTTAAAGAAATGAGGAAAATATTCTCTTCGTAGAGAGGAATAGGGCCTACTTTTGGACTAAAATACGTTCACCTTTGGTTGTTATCACCTACTTTATTATCGTATAGGTTGTTGATACATATTTCATTGAATATAAATATTAATGATACATGCATTATATAAGCGTGTTCCATATCTCGTCCAAATACATGCATGTGAATTACTATTCAGAATAGCTTGACGTTTAATTAAACAACTGTAGTATGTGTGAATTATGAGTGATATTGTCAAAAAACGAAAATGTAAAGCATATATCTATTTCGAAAGATACTTACAACAGATAGAAAAGATTGCTCGTCTGACAAACACACATCAAATTCTTCCATCTCTTGTATGGTTCTCAAGGGTAGAGAAATGCCATCTGGCAGTTCACATGAAGCATGCAGCTCTGCTGGACTGGATCTTGATACCGGCCGTTGCAAAAGACGAGGTTGTACATTTGGCTGCTTCTGTTGTGCTTCAAGCTTCAAAACTTTTGTGTGAAGAGCATTTAATTCTAAAACAAATAATTTTGTAGGAAAGAATTAAACATATAGTAGAAATTCTCAAATTTGTACAAACTCCAACATCTGATGTAGAGAGGTGCTCAGTATATCATGGTATGTTATATGATCTTTGACAAAATGTATACCTACAGCGAGCTTACATATAAAAGTGTAGAGGTTTTACTGTGCTTCAGTTATTACTTGTATAGTCTGCATCTAGATTTCCTTTAAAAAAAGTTAACTCTCTCCCAAAACATATCTGAGTGGTGAATATATAAAGTAACACAGGTAAGGCAAAAACCTGTCGTCGTTATTACAAACAAGTTATGTACCTTCTTGCATCATGTTGAATCGAGCTTCTGTTGAAAGAGTTTGTTGATGTTTAGTATTCGGTATATCAGTTTCACTGGATGAACAACAATATCTGGATTGCGTCACATGTGGTCTTGAACTTGAAGGCCTGTCATAGGAATCTGACAATTGAGAGATATTCTGTGATGTAGATTGCTCCACTTCTATCTCTTCACCAACGCTACCCCCTCTTCTCGGTGAACTGTAAGAGCACACATTGTCAATGCAGGTTTCTATTTGAAATTAAACATTATCTGTACTTTAAGATTTAACATTAACTTATAACAGATCGTCTAACCAGCCATTCAACAATAAATAGGAAAATACATAAAGGCATATCTGCATAAAACAAGACATGGGCGGCATTAAATACTCACTCACTAAAGAAACGATACCAAGTTTACATCATATAATTTCTAAACGGTTAAACTACTGATTTAGATCAGATCCAAAATTGTTGCATATGTCGTTTCCGAAGACCGTGGTCGATTGTTAACCATATCAGACAATCCGATGTTCTGCAACGTCATGTTTTTTCAATTTGCTCGTGTAGCCCGACCGGAACAGTACACACTGCATGCATAGGTAAATGTTCTAGTGCATTATACAGAGCTTATACCCAAAAGAAAGAAAACACACATAAAGTGGCAGATTAAATGTGAAGCAGAATGCCGCGGCTAAATCAAAATCAAATCCGGCAGCAAGTGAATGTAATTCCTTTGCTCACCAGATCCCAAAGGAAACATTTCGACTAAATTCCGTAAAGATAGAGCTAAACATATAGCGTGTTCATGAGGTTTTTTCAATGACTTGTCCTACTGACCAAGGTTTTGAACTACCATCACATAGTTAAAGCTCGTTAGAGATTTCATCAAGGGAAATATATTGGCCAATATTCATAAGGATTAGGCCTCAAATATAACATGTAGTAGTTCACCAGGCGAATGTGGACGGAGGAGGACGGACGCCAGACGGTAATGAATCCTAAAATATCACTTCACCAGTTCATGTGCAGGTGAGCAGCTAAAAATGCAAGAACAATCACTTAATGAAAGCACAGCCCTTGTTCAGAAGGTTTTTAAAATATACTGTATATTTGAATTAGTGACCTAATTCTATTCCCACATGACCCATTTAAAATTCAATCCGAGATGTTATCACGTGTGGACGAACGACGAACGGAGACAGATCCTAAAATATCACTTAAGCACTTCATGTTCAGGTGAGCTAAACATGCAAGAAAATCACTTACATGAAAGCAACTAGTACATCCCCTTCTTCATCCAAACGTTTGTTTTATCATTTATTCAAACAGTCCTACAAATGTATCATTCTGTGAGCTGAATTTTAATCTTGGCCTTCTCCGTTACAATGGTCATAAATATCTATTAAATGTCCATAAAAGCGCTTATTAGTACCGGTTGGGGAAGAAGAGATTGTCTAATTACCATCTTGCAGGTGGCATCTTGCTGATTTGAAAATTTTACATTTCAATTTCCTATGACTCATGTTCCTGGATGAACAAGAATCACATATGCAACAAGTGTAGATGCAGCACGTCCTAGTTTAAAAGACCCATTTGAATTAAGATAAGAGTGTATTTTATCTTTTTGTTTCAATGTTTTTGAATGGCATTAAGTGTGACTTGCATAGCCGAGAGTCTTGTTTCTTGTTAAAGACAATATCAGTCCGGCTAATCCGGATCTCCTCTGGTCGCATACGTGATGAATGTGTTCATAGATTATAGCGTTTTACAACTTAGGAAACAATTTCAAACTGTGAAGAAAAAAATCAAATGCAGCTGAATGCGATGTCCGATCTGGGTCTAAATTGATTACCGAAAAAAGTTTTTCCTTTCTATTGACATGGCAACTAAAGTTCAGAATTACACCAAGGAACAACCCTGTAAACGTTTATTGAAATTGGCCAAGCAGTTTAGAAGGCAAATGTTGATGGACAGAAACCTGACGAACGATGGACGGACGTACACGGACGGAAAACGGACAGACGACGGACACAGACCGGTCGCAATAGCCCATATTTAGCCAATGGAGAACTAACAACTCATTTTAATTGGCTCTGCAGATTAGTATTGATAATCAAATAGCCAGTTATGAATATTTAACTAGTAAAAGGTTAATTACATTTCATAAAATCAATGCTTACAAGGTAATAAAATAGAATACGTGCTTAAAGGTTGTAGCCACGGCGATTAATTTCGTCTTGAAATCATGTCCACGCAAAAATGACAGGTACAAAAAAAACGATGTTTGCCTAGGACATAACGACGTTTGCACAGTACATACCGACGTTTTCAAATAATAAAGTGGCATTTGCAAGGACATACAGCGGTTAGTACAGAACAGTAAAATAAGAGGGCCATGATGTCACTGAACTGATCACCTGATGGTAGTGGTCATATGATTAGTAAGCAACACAGCTTCAGCAACATTGAAACAGGACCACAGAAGAAACAGTCCTGTGTAATAATTTTGAATTTAGACAAGGACGTTTGCATACGATTCTTTTTTCAAAGTGTTCCCTATATAACTATATACAGCTGTATGAGTGCTAATATCAAAGATCTAGCATGCATGGTTTAAGAGGAGAAGATTTGTTAAGTTTTCACTATGTAAAAAGGAAATCTTGGGACATGACCTAATCTGACCGCACTGTCATCATTTTAACTAATTAAGCAGAGGACCTAAATATGATGGTACACACAAATTATCTCAGCTCTAGCATGCATGTTTTCAGAGAAGAAAATTGTCTTAGATTTCAGTATAAAGGTCTGTATAAAATAAGAAACCCCTGGGGTAAGGTCAAATCTGACCCCAAGGTCACCATTTTAACCAAATTTCTGGAGGCACTGTATATGATGTTACACATAAAATATGTAAGAAGTTATTTATTTAGAATATTTTAGAGAAGAAGATGTTTTACGTTTTCACTTTGTAAGTATATGGAAACACAGGCACCCTTAAGGCGGGGCAACTTCTGAACCTAGGGTCACCATTTTTACAAATTAAGTACAGGACCTTTCTATGATGTTACATGCTATTAATGTTGGTTTCCATTTCTACCAGTTCTAAAGTCTTAGGCTTGGCTCGGCCGGAAAGTATGGAAAAATCACTTGAAAACATATAAAAAACAACTACAAGGGGATTTCGGTAAGCCTACGGGATTTCCCCATAGGCTTGAACATGTACAGATTTACGATGTTCTATTTAAACATTCAATTAAAAAAATATATATAACAACTGAATCGCTGAAATTTATGTTATCACAATGAATAAGAAAACAATTTTTCTATAGGTCTACACAGAATAACAGAATAGAACAGAACATAATTTCATTAGACTTAAGCATTACAGCTCATCGTCATAAATACATATAAATATAACATTGCATGCGTTGATTTGGTTTAACAAATACAAATACAGTGTGAATTTGATAGGTTAAATTGTTAAATTTGTAATATCAGGAATCTAGAATTAACACTAGATTTCTGATAGTAAGTAGTGAGGGATTCGATAATTAAATGTTTAATAACATTGTTATTACAGTTTATTTCTAAATAATTAACTTTATTGACATAATACTCATAGGTTTATATAATAAATGATACATTACAGATTTAAGTACATGCACAAACTTAAAGATAATAAACTTAAACAACACATATAAGATCATTTCTCAGTTTAAACGTTTTTTACACAAAATGATGCGAGTTTATTCATTGTCTGTTTGTGACAACTGTTCAGCAGTTCAACAATTTTCACCATGTTAGGTCTCCTAAAAACTAATTTGAAATGAAAGCTTTTCTTAATTGTAAATACGTAGGGCAAATGATAATACAATGGAATTCGTTTTCAATTTCATTCAAATTACATAGCGTGCATTTGCGTTCACTCCTTTCTACTTTTCTATGTCGTCCTGTTTACAGGGGTATTTCGGTTATTGACAGGGAAATTCAATAGGTTTCGGTAATACGGGGGATTTCCGCGGTTAACTCTAGGGACCATACAAGCAGATGCGTCTGAATGTGATACATCTCTTAAAAATATATGAATTGGTTGATGAACTATCAATAGCGTTGGCTTTATTCATACAAGTGACACATTCTAAACTCCTGAAAGGCAGAAAACATGATTGAGGCTCAAGAAGCTTTACATAACCTATTTGCCAGTGTGGTCTTTCAAATATTGCAAAAATTTTGCCTCTTTACCAACATTGGAAGGAAATATTAAAATGACTTACTATTTTTGCCTTTTTGCCGGTGGCTCGTCCTCTGCCTGCGAGTCTGCAGTAGTCTCTTCCTCTGCCTGAGAGTGTGCAGTCGGCTCTTTCTCAGCCTGCGAGTCTATAGCAGGGTGTTCCTCTGCATGCGAGTTTGCAGTAGGCTCTTCCTCAGCCTGCGAGTCTATAGTAGGCTGTTCCTCTGTCAGCGAGTTTGCAGTTGGCTCTTTCTCAGCTTGCGAGTCTATAGTAGGCTGTTCCTCTAACTGCGAGTTTGCAGTCGGCTCTTTCTGTTCCTCTTCATCTTCAGTAGAAGAACAATTGTTGCCTCTACAGTGGCCATATGACCATATGACAATATGACCTACTTTAATACCTTTATAACCAAGTTTTGGACTTCACTGAGATATGATGAAGGTAAAAGTTCTGATGGTTTTCATTAAGATTGGATATAAAAGTTGCCTCTAGAGAGCTCAGAAATGTATTCTACAATTTGACCTAGTGGCCTCGCTAATGACTCCCGATAATCAATTTTAAAAGTAATACTGCGATTTGTTGATGACAAAAGTTCTGATCATTAGGCATACAATAAATGAGATATCTAGAGTGTTAATGAACTATTTATAAAATTTGACTTCGTGTTTTGGTTTTAAACCCATTACCCAGTTTAAATTTGATCAGGTTGATACAAATGTTCTGACAAGGTTTTATGAAGATTGGATAAAAATCAGTATTTGTACATTGTTCATTTAGTTATTTTAACATGTGACCAGGTAACGACCCCGCCCCCTCCCCCACTTACTCATTCCCAG
>JAULCC010468058.1:0-11001 GCA_032358795.1 Nuttallia obscurata | reverse complement strand
CTTGAGTAAGTTTTATAACCTCGGGCCGAGATATCAGTCAAATAAATACAATGTTGTCTTACTTTAGGCTTCCTTACTTTAGGCTTGGCTGTTTAACTGAGTCTTGTTTTCTGACTGTTTTGAGTAGTTATCTTGTTTTTGTCTGTGTGATGTTCGTTTATGTGTTAGTTTGTTTGTTTGTGAAAAAGTGTCTTCCTTCATTCCTATTGTTGTCTTTTAATGGTTTGGCTTTCTTTACTAGCTATCAAACAATGATTTTTATTCTTGACAAGAGTTTAGGATATTGCTATCCAGGATTTTCACACATGCTATACATGTAGTTTTTTCTAAGTTACCTCCCCTACACCAGTTGTCATTCACACCTTGCGAGGAGTGGATCTATGCCTTTTCAAAATATTATGCACACTGAGAAATATTTTATTTTAATTTTTTAAATTGAGAGCTTCAGAATAGTTCCAACGCGATAATCCACTTTTATATCTTATGCTTTATTAGTCCACACATTTGAAAAGTGGAAACAGTGTAGACTCAGATCATAATTATGGCTTCTCCAGAATCAGGGTCTGGACTAGTTTTGCACGTTACTTCTGAATGGAAAATGAACCAGTCCACATTGTAGGCGGGAAGAGTCAACAACATAATTTTAGTAAGAGCCAGTGTTCACAATATATCTATATCGGATTATAATTGATCACGATTCAAATATCACATGAACAGAAATGTGTTATATATTTTCACTGAATTGTATTTATATGATGAGAAACTGTACAGTTAAATCAATAAAGCTTGAATCTTGAATCATAAAGATTGTTGTCACATGTAGATTAAACGCCTCTTGTTATTTTAAAAGTCATTTCCGTATTGTTTTCCGTATTGTCTTCAGTATTTAATATTTATTATCTCTAGATAAAGCATCGTCGGGTATTATCGCAGATTTGGGTCTTCAAACAAAAATTGATGACTATCTCTTTGTTCTGTACAGAGACCAGATTAAAACAGATTAAATGCCATTCAAAATCATTTGCCATTTACCAATAGATAATTAAAATGTACCGATCGAAATGTGTGAAACAAGATATAGCCAATGATATAATTGTACTTACAATCATTGGTATATTTATCGATATAGATAGATATGATTATTGATATCAGTGTAACTAGGGCCCGTATTGACTGATATCATACTTTTCTCAATAAGATTTTATCGTGAAAATGTGCATGTATTGTTCTGTAAACTCATCATACATGTAAAACAGCCATAAAGTCTAAACTAACATGCCATTGGTATAGCACAAATTATTACTGTATACATATCATGACATTGAAAAAGGGATCAATTAGTATCACATTTTGTAATACTGACATTATACTTTAAACTGTAAATAATTTGAATTATTTATTTGTTTATCTACATGCGTGGACATGTTTATGAATATATGAATTATATATGTCTTATTTAGTGCAAAATTGGCCACACCTGTAAAACATGACGACTAATGAATGTTGTAACAAATGCACGTAAAAACATGATTTATTGACTGAGGATGTAATCAATAGCTTAACCATTTTCGCGGTATATTTTCAGGTGCCGTCTGCTAAATTCTAAATGTATAAATATTGTTTCATTATTTCAATCCCGTGTTGTAGAATAAAATAAACTGAATGATTGCGATTGCAAACAATGTAGAGCCTACGTATTTATTCAGTGTTGCATGGATTTATTATATTTGTAAAAGTTATATACAGTTAAATGCTTATGGCGGTGAACGGATTAATGAATCAACTATTTCTGCCCAACTTTAACTCAGCCACCTTCTCTAAATATTAATGTATATCTCTAAGCACACATGGTTACTTGTGATCAGGCTAGCCTTTTGCTTTTGCTTATCTGATATAAATTTTAAATTTCTTACCAGTAATAGTTATCACTTCCGATTTTTATTCAGTTAAAAAGGTGGTGGAAGGTAAATAAGTTCCATTTAATTTGTTTGGTTAATGTTAACCCCTTAGCCTGCTGAAAAAAATGCCGTCTTCTCAAACGGTCGTCTGCCTGGATCTTAAAATTCATCGGATTCGCCAAATATTTGGAGAAACAATTGGCCGAGTGTAAACAACTTGGATCCGGATAAGAAGCCGAGTTACACGGCGGCTTATCTGGATTCAGTCAGTTTGCACTTTCTATCCCGGTCGCACTAAGCAGGCTAAGGGTTAACCTTACAACATGTACTAGTATACATAGTATTAATTATAATAAAAACAAATCAGTGTAACATAGTTAAAACCATAAATCAATGTTACATTTGCAAAAACAGACACAGATGTATGTGATGGCAACACATGCGGTCTGTGCTGTATATAAATTTAAGCTGGAATGATGTTATTAATGAAGAATAGTTTGCTACGTCCTACTGTGAAACACACTACTCTGTGTTGCGTAGTAAACTTGCTGGCTTTCACCTTTACCCTGCTACGGGCGACCGTGATAGAATTTGCAAACAGTTTGGATCCAGATTAGACACCGAGTAACTGTTTGACACTCGGCTAATTGTTTCTCCAAATAGTGGGCGATCTAATGAATTTTAAAATCTAGGCAGACGACAGTTGAAGCAGACGACATTTGTTCAGCAGGCTATAGAATAAAGAGAGTGACGCTTACGCTTCAAGCGACCATTTTATTTCTGAAATCCTTGTATAGTATGTGAAATACAGAACTCATTGAATCTATAGACCAAAGTGTTCTTCTTTATCTTGTCCGTTTCTATAATGTCTACCAAAAGTTAAAATCGAAAGTGTGAGATAAGTCAATACATATCCTACTTTTTGTTGCTCAGATGTTAAGATTTGTGTAGATACTTACAGTCGTGATGCATAACAGATTTAATATATAATCGCAAGAACATCTCCACTCCCTTTGTTTTGTAAAAAGTGTTTATTAGTAAACTGGTGTAAGTAGAAATGTGCATTTCGCAGAGATAACTTTAAATGTGGATTCTGACATAGTTTATTATTCCAATATACCAACACAATCTTTGTGATTTATCTAAGTAGCTGAGGATCATACCAACCTATTCTCACTAATAAGGCAGCCTCAGTCGCTATCGTGGACGCATTTATTCTAGTAAGGAGGTGTTAGCGTTAGATCAGATAATGACAAACAAAGCAGAACTCAGGCTAGTAAAAAGTCAGCTTCAGTTTAAGTTTTTAATCTTAAATCAAGCCTACTCTGTCATATGTCAGTCGAAACCATGCGAAAACAATGACGGTAGAAATATCATTAGAAAATAGAGTCATCACCACTCAAAACTGGCGCTGCCAGAAATATAATTTTGCAAAAAACACTCATCCCTCCTCTCTCTCTCTTACTCAAATATCTCGCTCTGACAATCCTCTCGCTCTTCCGCTGTATCTCTGTCTCCATCTTCCTGTCCCCTGTCCTCTCTTCTCTTTAGTTCTCTGTTTCTCTCCATCTCTCTCTTTCTACCTATCTATCTCTCTCACTTTTTATATCGCTCTTTTTTTTCTCTGTTTTTCTTAAATTTCTTCTTCTCTTAAGTTGCCATCTGGTCTAGGTTTGCACTTTTTAAAGATCATTTTATTGATCTCCAGCATTTATATATAGTCTACTTATCTGGGACCTGGATATTAAAACTAAAAACAGTTATCGCCCCTAGCAACATTTATCTCCATCATTTGTGGCAAAATAAAATACACCAAGTGTCAGGAATAGATTCTTTAAAATACCCAGATTTTTTTGTACCGCTGGAGTATTCCATGTATAGTAAATAATAAATCTAAAACTTTCAGTTACCTTTACAAAACATTCTTCCCATTATGTGTTCTTTCTTATAAAGAGGCATAGCCAATCAACATCAAAAACACACACAGAAAAAACTAACTATAAGAACTGAAATATTCAGTCAACTATTTATTAAACGGAGATCAATTTACCGTTGAAACAATGGACACGCCCACCTTTTTGCTTACATACGTAACACGCGACTGGTTCCAGATCCATAAAACGGCGCATCTAGATTTTGCTAGGATCGATATTTATAACAGCGGGATTGGACTGCGAATAAATTTGATAAATCTCGCCTGCTGGATTATTGGCGGAATACTGGCGAGCTATTTTATGATATCGTCTGATATAAAACACGTCTGCTACGGTATTGGTCGTTATAGGATCTAACCGTGGCCTCTAACAATTGGCTAGCTCACGGAACGAGAAGGTATAGAGAGGCACAGCGTTTTTTAACAAATCTATATATATAAAAAAGAGAGAATCTTACATGAGTTGTCTTTTCATAAAAAAATAAAGGAATTAAGTATTTTATTCTATTTATCACATCTCACGCAGTACCATTGAATAAATAGGATGATTTTGTTGTTGTTTTTCTTCTCTCAAACTATTTAAGGCTGATATACAGATGGCATGTGTTGAAATAAAACGCATTATTGTTTTGCCTGCGACAACTCGTTCAGATGGTCATTGAAATCCAAATACGACTGAAAAAAAATTCATTTCAATACATTTATTGCATAAAATGTACATAATGTGCTTATAGTAGGAATAGAATTACATGTGTCGGGAACAAATAACCACACTAGCGATGTTGTGTGTTGGGTGGATGGGGTGGGGTGGGATGAGGGTGGGGGGGATGGAGTAGGGACAATACTAGGATTCGAACTCATTGGTTAGTAGATGTGTAATGCCCTAACAATGAGGCCACTGACACCTACCGGTTGGTCTTTTATTGTACGTGTATGGCATTTTATATTTTCACGTGTAATAAAAGTAAAGTTCTCTCATTGAAAACGCACAGAAAACTGAATACATACCCTGTTAATTACTGACATATCTGCATTCATACTGCGCTGTCTAATTGACACACATCTCAACCACATTGAAACTTTCGGATTTCCTCGGAAATTAACGATAGAGTTTATTTAAGAACGTTTTATTAAAATACCCGCAGAATTGAGAAAAATAATTACTGATGAACTTCTGAATCACTGAAACAAAAACAAAGTTTTCTCTAGCAACTCCAAACGTTGTGTGTAATAGAAGCTGCATATTTAGGGGAAAACAGCCGACGGGTTTATTATTATTGTCTTGGTGAACATAGATTCTCCCATTAACCATTTGTCTATACGTATCAATGTAATTCTCGCGAAATTGTGTCTTAAAATTTGGTTCTGTATTTGGCTTAGAATTAGCTGAACGTTTCAACTTCTTTAAGCATGGTTAATACAGAAAAGACTTTACAAAGGTTACTTAAACATTCGTGCTGAATCGAATTCTTAGATATGATCACCCATGAAATCAAATATGACTTGACAGTACGCAGTGTTTGTATGACCTATTACTAGTTAAATAATTATAAGACGTATTGTGTACACATTTATTTGAAAGAAGTATTTATAACGACCCCATGACCAATAAAATAAAATGTGGCTTTTCTGTAACGCTCAATAAAGTCAATGCTTAGCGCAGTTTTTATGTTTTCGAATCGGGAATCTAGATTGAATGTATACACTAGATTCCTTGTTGAATCAAACATGTTTTACAAGATTTTGTATGTTTTCAAACATCCCTCTTGTACATATTCCCCTCCAAAATAATATTGAATATTTATTAACCAATAAATCGTTAGATTTCCTATGTGTATGTGTTATATGTGACAGTTGTCACTGGAGTCATCCGAGAAAGCAAAATTGCTTATCAAGCATGCAAATGTCGAAATGCCTTTTATGACGTCAAGATTATGAATTGCAGGCAATAATTAAGTAGATACGTAGCTATGTAGCACTTAGATGTAAACATCGCAATAAAATAAGACATACTTTAGAGAAACACGCAAATTTATGCTGTTCCGAGATAACGAAATGCCCTTAAATAGCGAAAACAAATTTACAGAGTTGTCAAATAATGCACTCCGCAATGGCGACAAAACTGCATATCTCGGACAGATATGGGCCGAAGTGTTCCGATTACAGGAAATACAATTTAATCTCGACACCCAGACGGTTTACTGTCGGCTGTTTATTGGGCTTTATATCCAAGTCCAGTAAAAACAGAACAATCACATTTGAAAAGTCTCATTCTGAGAGCAAAACGAACAGGACAATGGCGTGTCGGAGATGATAAGACAAAATTTATGAAAGAATTGCAAGAGCAATTCCAGATTAAAAAGTCGATTTTATAACAATTTCGAATCGGTTCTTGTCAGTTCTGATCTGCGGAACAATATAAATAAATTCAATGTAATATTGTTACAAATTAGTTTCGAAATGCATTTTATATGTTGCGGAATAATCTGTAATGGATTCCCTGATATGTTGGGGAAGATAGGATTATTTCTGCAAATAATGACTTAGACAATGACTTTGTCTGTGATTATTCGGAATACCTCTGAGTTAAGTTGATTCGGAGCACCCTCTGTTGAAAACTAGGATAAATCGCAACCTGATTTTGGTGATAATGGCTATATCTGTCAAAAGTATACGGTTGATTACACCTTTCTTTGTGACTTAAATTGGTGGAAGATGTATTAGAATTAACGAAACACGCTTCACTGAATATATGAGTATTTCCAATTAATCTCTCAAAAACGTATTTTTCATAACATACAGTTGAAAAAAATTTTTTACTTCCAAAAAGTATGACATTCTGTATGTCGTGACAGATTTAAACCTTATTTCCGAAATGTCACAGGAATATGAATGAATTACACGTTTTGCTTTCGTGTGTTGTTAAGTACAGTTTCATTTTAAATGATTTAAACAGTTAAATAGCATGTCTAACATTTACAACACTTTGTTATAAAGTATTTTTCCGTTGCCAAGGAACCATACATCCACCTTAAACACAAAACAACCGCTTAAGATGAAATGTTGATAAATGTTGTTGAGCAGGAGTGTTAAGCAAGATTTTACTGCTTTTTCAGGGTCTACCAAAATTTGTAATACTCTGGAATTGTCGTGGGAGATATAACATATTATAGTCTTTAAATGTGGTCTGTTTTACTCCGATATTTGTTTGGCTTTTCACTTTTCACTGAATTAAAGGTTTTAATGACACAATATTTTTGAGTGACATTGTTTTGTTTTATCTAACATTTTTGAGTGACAATACAGTTTTGCGAGACTTAACATTTTTGAGAGACATTATTACATTTGTATTTAACATTTTTGAGTAATAATACAGTTTCGAAGACATTACATAATAATTAAAAACTTTTGAGTAACATTACATTTTTGATGAAACTACAATTTCGAGAGACATAACAATTTTGAGAGACGTTACATTTTATTTAGTATTTTTGAATGACACTGGTCTACAGTTTTTGAGCGACATTACATTTTTGAGAGACGTTACATTTTATTTAGTATTTTTGAGTGACATTAGCCTTCAGTTTTGAGCGACATTACATTTTTGAGAGACATTAAATTTTTATTTAACATGTTTGAGTGGCTTGACAGTTTTGAGTGACATTGCAATTTTGACATATATTACATTTTTATTGAGATTTTTGAGTGACAGTACATTTTTAGTTTAGACATAATTTTTTGTGTAACAAGAAAAGATTGGAATGAAATCTGAGCTTATTAGGTTGAGTGACATAACATGTTTGAGAGACATTACATGTATATTTGAGTGACATTACATTTTTGAGTGAAACTACTTTTTTGTGTGAAAGTACATTTTTGAGCGACATCACGTGGTTTAGTTTATCTTTTGTGAGTGGCATTATCTTTTTGCATCGCATAACGTTTGTATTTGAATTCTATTTGCATGATATTAACTCTTTCAATGCTTTACCCCGAGTTTTTAAGTCATTTGCAAACAGCATAAATCCGGATGAGACGCCGAGTAACTTGGATTCAAGCTGTTTGACACTCAGCCAATTGTTTTGCCAAATATTTAGGGAACTTGTAAAGTTAAAAAATGAGGCAGACGAAATATTGCGCATGCGCGGTATTGCTTCCAGCAGTAAGGGCGTTAACGTTAAACAATACGCTCTAACAGTCACTTACTTGAAACATTATTTATCATTCATTATTGTTTTGTTTTCTCGTATTTTGTATTTTCGTTTATTTGTATGGACTTTCGGATTTCATAAAGTTGGCTCCGAATTCGAAAAGCGATCTTGAGATTATTCCGACACTTGAATTCCTGAATGCAAATTTCATACATTCTTTACTGAAAAAAATTTCAACCAAAAAAATATATAAAACTTCAGTTACGTTGAGTAATTTACTATGAACATCAACAAACAGTTTTTGTTTAAACTTAATTTATTTACAACAACTGCGAAACAAGTTTTTTACAGTTTAGATCACTCCACTTTCACTTTTACATTTTATTAAAGTGTCACATATAAAGTTACAATGGTATAGTGCATTATAAATAAATGTAAAAACTTTCATACTCCGTCGTATCACCGGATTATGAGGCACTATATAACAATGTTTAACAATTCTGGTACATAAATCAGATGAACAAATTTTCTACGATGTAGACACACATCAATGTGATATGATATATAAACACAATCCCTCTAGTAGGCGTGAATGGAGGCGTTTTGTGCTCTCTATTGTATGAGGAAACTGAAATACCTGGGGAAAACCTATGTGTCCAGACAGGGGACTACATGTACTACCTTACCTTCTCACATACTAGCTCCGGCCGGGAATCGAACCTAGGTCAATGTCTGTTCTTATAATTGTCCAGATGTAGATATAACTAGTTTTGATCATGTATATGATCCGAAGTTAGTTGATATAAAATCTTATTGCATTATGAATGTTACTTCCTAAACCTGTAATACGTTAAAGTTCTACAAACAATATCAATCAGTCATAATAGATTATGTAGTGTAGATGAAATAACAATGTATCACAGCTAACTCTCTTGTTTTCCATAATTGATAAAAAAAAAATTAAGGTGCCTTTCTCCTATTCATTTATAGACAGATTCTTTATTTTGACATTAACAATACAGTTTCTTGTCATACAAACTATAAGATCACAATAATATAATACACATGGTTGCACTGTGAACAGAATAACGCAATCTCACACTCTCACACTCACACTCACACGTACCAACACAACGACAACTTCAGCACACAAAACAACAATATACTGAAAATTACTATTCATTATAATGGAGGCTGGAAAATTTTGCAAAATAGATTTTGAAAATTGACCAATATTAAGAACAATGAAAAAAAAGGTATAAATAGAAAATATCAATATTATCATGTAGCAATGAGTGTTTTGCGTTTCTTAAAAGCTTCGTATACATATTTACCAAGTTTTGTTCTACAAGATTGGTTTAAATTGCCTGCATAAGCGAGATATACTTTGATACACTTGTATTTCTGTAATTATACCTGCTTATATAACTTATTCGAATTTGTTGGTATGCAGGACATACCAGCATGAAATGGTATTCATCTTCTATATCTCGTGTTTTACAAATGGTTAGTAACGTTGTGCTGCAATAACCCTATTTTGTGCATACCGTCCAGTTTCATTATGTAAAGGATGGAATGGTAATCGAAGCCTTGAAAATGCTTCCCTATATTGGCGCGATAAAATATTTAAATGAGACTCAAATTCAAAAGATTGCTTGAAATGCTTGTACGCACGAAGTGTTCCACTGATGTTGATATTGTTGTGCCATTGTTGTTTAAAGACATCGATAAGTCGTTGTTTGAACAGTAAATGAAAACCCTTTAGATTGACGCCAAATGGATTTTGCCAGACATATGAGAAACAATAGTTATCAAGGAGGGACTTCACATTCATGGCCCAATTGTTGACCCCTCTTTCACAATTCTCTACCATTGAGTTGTATAATATAAAATTCAAACAATTATCCAAACGTAGTATTTTCCCCCAATATTTGATAATACGAAAATACCGATTGATAAAAAGTGGATATCTCCCAAGTTCACCATAAACCCCCATATTACATGTTGCGGATTTAACCTTTAACAAAGTTTTACGAAATTTAAATGAGTTCTCTCTATTACATTATTATTACCCAAACCCCAAATTTTGCATGAATAATTAATATTGAGCCTACAAATGCATAAAATAATTGGCATATAATACTTGTCTTTAAATTAAGTTAATTTAAATTAAACAGCAAAACATTAAACGTCTTAAGACCTTTACCTGCAAGCGTTGCTTGATGCAAAACAAAATTACCGGTAGAATTACAGACCGTTCCCAGATAGTTAAAATCATTCACAACTTCGAGCGTAGTGCCATCGTTTGTCCATGATTCGTTCTGACGTAGTCTATCTGATATAGAGATGGTCTATCATTTATATTTCTAAATATTTCTTTTTGTCCTCGTGGACCGCTTGGCTCATCGGATTTAATATAAACCTTAAGTTTGACAAAAGTTCTCAGCATACAAGTAAGCACCTATGCAGACAGACGATGTATACTCCCACCCCCGGGTGCCAAGCCGTTATACCCACACGCATTGACGGCATACAGGCAACTTGTAACCGCCTAAAACACCTTAACCAATCTCAATAAAAAGTTTAATGTGTTTGATGATTTTAAAAGGTTAAAAATATTAAATTTTCTGGATGAAAGGGGGCAATTGTAAGCGTAGAAGTTGTACATTTCAGCATAGCAATAAAGCGATAGATGGTGATGTTGACGATTCCATTAAGAAGCTATGTGATGATGCGAAATGCTTTGCTTGAATATGATATTATTGGAGTTTAAAAAATGTGTATGTTAACTTTTATAATATTAATATGCTCTGCTAATGATAAATACAATTTTTATTATGTTGTGATAGATATTATATAAAATGTATAAGGCTTATTTTCATCTTCATCATCTTCTTCAACATTGTCATTTTCATTAATATAAGTATTAATGTTTTATCAGTATTATTAAAATTATTATCAGTAGTAGTAACATCACCTTTATCATTATAATCGACAGTGTTGCTTTTATTGTTGTTAT
>JAULCC010467725.1:0-11004 GCA_032358795.1 Nuttallia obscurata | reverse complement strand
CGATAACTAACTAGTGGGCTACCCAAAATACCGCATGAGTGTTACCTCACGCTCGTGCGGTAGGTTATGTGATAAAATTGTCTGTTAGTACAAGATTCAGCATTTTAGCAGGATAACCCTTTAATTACATCAGAAGTTAAACTTATTTGGATTGGTAGCCTAGCAATTTTCTAACATGTTAGAGATTTATATTGGTTTCAAATTGATTCATATAACATGGAAGAAGTGATGCATGAGAGCTAACATGGTTACTATTACCTCAAATAATGTTTATTCTGATATACCATAATAACATAAACACAAAGCAATACTCCTGTGGTAAAATACCATCTCCAATTAACATTTTTTTCAGCTATTTACAGAACTACTACGGACTGACTGATGGATTGATGAAAAATGACAGACCTATAGATATCAACAGGTGTAAGAAATCTGCTGGAATATAATTGATAAAATTTCCCTCTGACCAGACCTGGCTTTACCAGCCATAATTTATCTGAAGATGCTTCTCTCAGACAAGGTAAACACTGAAGCCAATCCTACAACATAGGTAGCATCAATCAATTTCCTCAGGTGTCATTCCAGCACATCTTGTATGTAGCTTATTCCCTAACCTTAATACCTCTGTTTACAGGTAATTACTTTTTTACACTGTATCATTTTTTCTGCAAATGTTAGCAGTAGCCAGCTAAACAAGAGCTGTTTGCCAGACAGCAAATCCTCTACTTTTCTATTTATCTTCCACTTAAACCTTTCAATACTATAGACCTTTTGAAGAAGACTGCAAATGTTCATGCTTATGACCTATGCAAACATTGTAGATCCTGATCAGGCCCACATAACATTGAGCCTTATCAGGGATCTAAACTTTTGACACTCAGGATCTGTTTCTAACAAAAACTGGATGAAAGCAACATATTTTTCAAAATTTGCAGAAGACATTTTAGCAGACAACAGTTTTTCAGAATTAAAAGGAGTAGGACACATCTGCATGGAGAGCTACAACATTATTGCTTCCTTTTCCATATTGGAGTATATGTGATACTGATGACTTGTGCTATTGTTTACAATCGGCCTTTTTGTAGTAATGTGTGCAGAATAGCCTTAATCTGAAGAGAAAGTTTAGAAGGTAAAAAGACGGTTATCAAACATACAGCAACAAACAGTCACAGCATTACTGCTGCTGTTGCATTCACTATCAATTCTTTGTGTTAAAGCAGTATTCTGATAAAAGAGTTATTGCTGATAGCAGACATTGAGACACAGGAATAGCAATTTGTTTTAACGAATCTAACAATGTTGAACAGAGAAGGATGAAAATCTCTTTTTAGTCAAACTAAAACTTTTGACAAATTATTATGCTAAATGTTTCAGTTGTAAGTTTCAATGCCTATTTGTTAACAACAATTTACAATTCTTTAAACATGCAAGACATTAAAATTTTGAGTCAAGAAGTGGAGAAAGATTTTGAATACAGAGACCTAATATATATATATAAGTATTTAAAAGTCTTTATGACCCAAAGTAGACTGGCAAAAATTTTCCCAACAGATCTTTCAAAACTGAAAAGCATAACTTCAGGAGCTTAATTTAGAAGTCTATATATTTCTGAGCCAGTCTGTTATTAAGTGAATGTCACACACTCATCTTAACAATTTCTTTCATAACAGTAATTTTCTTATTATTAAATTAATTATTGATTTACAGTAATAAACAGCTTTGACCTTTTATACTTTCATAGTATCGATAATTTGCTGAACCTCAAAATGGAAATGAAGGTGTGCAAATACATAGGTCTTAAAAGTCATTTAATGTCTTTCTTTTTTTTTCTTTTTTTTTTTGTCAAAAACTAAATGGTGATACCCGGGCTTTAGAGCACTTCTCTTACTTTTGGTTATGGATTACTCTATGGATTACTTCTACCTTTTTTAAATGCTAGCTTTATACTAAAGTGTGATAAGCCTCCCCACCCCATCCCCAACCCCCAACTGAATTTGTGATTCCCAAACTACCCCTAGCAAACCAAGTAGACTCACAACAGTCACTGCAGATCATAAGGTTAGATCAGGGTCTTTAAAGGTTTATAACTGAAAAAGCCCTATCTGCAAAACACACTTCCTAGAAAGAATTTTACCAATCTTATCCATAATCTCAGATAAACCGGTCTGTTTTTGAAAGTTTAGTCAGCAGACAAGGAGGCAATCCTATCCAACATACATTTCTAAGTATAATAATGTTGTAAACAACCAGAGTCAAAACTTCCTTGTCTTCACAACAACACTTTTTTATGAAGTATGTTCCTAAGTTGACCCATTTATACCTATTAAAACAAGAGCCTACCTATACAAACAACATAAGACATGCCAAACAATAGAAGTTCTAGCAGACTCAAGACCAATGTAGACCAGTGTTATGATTGGCTAATGACTCATGCATTTTATGTAATTTCAAAAAGTGATAAAGCAACTTATATCTGCTTGACAGCAAACACTGATGACTAAGAATGTTAAGTAAGCTTGGCTTGTCCCTCCATGTTCTACAACACACAAATCAGTCAAGACTGGTCAGCGTTATTACTTAAATGCCTGTTATCAATATTCTATTCTGTTCTAGATGCTCTACAATAAATTTAAACAAACCACATGCAGCTACAACATTGACAGTCCAAGTTACTACACTAACTAAATAAGACTCACCCAACTCATGATGATATGTTACAGTGCTGAGAATGATGAAGAGTCCAAAGGTCCATCCTTTGAGAAATTTAGGGAGGAAAATTGGTTCCATTATAGTACTGGTGAGTTCCTCCACGTGATTTGGAGTTGTAAGACTCTCAGTAAATGATTCATAACACAACCTATTATTGTGACTCTGAACTGATTCCTTGTCTTTTTCTTATTCAGCAATGTTTTTTGCCCGTATGTGAATGGGTCTGGTACCAGCAAAACTATGACAATTTAGGATTGTTTTTATCAGAATTGTGAATTTATTGACCTTAATTGTGAAAGTTAACTTTAGCTGTGAAAAATTAATCTAAAATTGCCCTACTAATTACAAAGATAATTTATGTTATGAAGACGCTTACAATGCATCTACAAAATAGCTCCTTGACGATTTAGTACAAAAAGCATCCTTTCAAGGTTCACTAGACCCAAACCAAAATTGTAAAGTGTCCCTTTGAGATTGAAAATGGGTTCCTTTATGGATACTAGTTAAATAAGGAAAAAAATGCAGTTATTAACAATGCTTTCTTTTTTAGCTAAGGTAAGCTACTTTTATTCAGGTACATACAGGAACAGTTTTTTGCTCAAGAAATATATTTCTAGAAACAATTAACAAACATGAAAAGTATACTTTACACTGTACATCATGGCAGTCCCTGATCAGACAATATATGAGACACAACCTGGTCAGGGTCTCCATGGTTACAGAACAAATCTCGGGGAACGTGCTTTATTAAAAGTTCATGGAAACTGTCAGAATTTAGCAATGCCAAAAAAAAGGAATTAGATCAGAATTCAACAACAATTTACCCGTACGTAAACTTACAAAGCTCACATGAAGATCAGAACTCAAAAGTAATAAATATAAACTGACACATTAAAAGTGTACTACTCACTGAAATTATTGAAAATCACCTCCCCCCCCCACCCTTGCTAAAAAAAAAAAGGTTTTATGAAAGCAAACCTTACTTACATCATACACAAAACACAAGTTGACATAAGAGAGCAACAAACTTTTAGAAGAGTTTTGAGTTCTATTTGATATACACGTTAATTTAATGTACAGAATGTTCGGTAGTTCACCTAACATTTTTTCATGAAATTGAAATTTGAAAACAACAATTCTGACAAAGGACAGAAAAACTTAATTTGATGGATTTTCTTAACAATACCAACAGAGCAACATGACATTACTTGTTCGCCAAATGGATTACTTGTTAGCAGATGGACCTGCATATATCATTCTCTGATTGGAGATATAAATGTTGCAGTTCACATGTCAATTGCTTTAAATCAAGCCAGATGTTTGCTATTTTAGTTTTAATGCATAAAATTAAAATGAAACTGTAACAGAAAAGATTGTATCAAAATAGGATAGCTGCTTTGAAAAGTGAAACTCATGTATCTAAAGCATCTATTAGAAGAATGTATTATGCAAAAATAAAATTCAGCATGGCCTACAGATTTCATGGCTCTAAGAATCTGTTGAGGTTAAACAATGACACTGACAATGCCAGCAATTGAAAATGCAGTTGCAACCTTTTCAACAATCATTCAATTATACCATTTGTATATGTGTATAAGCATGTGTTTTAATTGAACTAAAAGTGAAAAACTCACATCAGTATAATTATGTGCACAACAGACAAGCCATCACCTAATCGTGCTATAACTCTTGCAGGTTCCGCTTTTACAATCTGCTTCTAAATCTTGAAGATGACCAAAAGTCATTCTGCCTAACCAAATAGCCAATGGACTGTGCACTAATTTGATGTATAAAACAAATGTGCAAGCACATCCAAACCACTGAAATATTTAGTCCATCAAACAAGATTCTATGATTTTAAAGATGCCTTGTATGTTTAAAGCTGGCAAAGAAGACATTTAACTTCAATACACTTGATATAAATTAACATCACATTCTGTATTAATGCTGACTTTTGATTGTATTTAAAAAAACTGATGTACAGCTCTATCGATGTACATGTTAAAATGGCTTGTCTAGGTGTTGTTTTGAAATAGCAAGGAGCAGCTTAGCAAAGAGCAGCTTTTTTACCTCACAACTTAATAAAAGGTGTGTGCTGTATTTTAAACTGAAGCCTTTATATTGATCACAGTTGAGCTGACTTCTTGGAAATGACCTTATGACATTTGTGACCAGCAAAGAGCTCAAATCACCCTATAATTACATTATCACAGCTACATGTGATTGTCCATATAAATCAAAGAAGAAGTTCCAAGGTTCTCATACAACCATTTATCCATTATGAGAACCAGTGTTCTGCAACTTTTCTATCTTAAACCTAACAAGGCAAGAAAACAGCAAGATAGGGTTAGTGGTCATTTATTAACTTCCACAGATCACTCAGACAATCATGTTCCAAATTGTCATTGCAATGCATTTAGATTTTTAGCACTCAAAATGAAGGGCAAAAGTGTTAGTCATGTTTCTTTAGTATGAAGAATGAGAACAATGAGAACTGAATTAAATAACATGGAATGTATGATCAATGTCTTTGCTTATCACATATGTCGATAGAGTCATCTTCCCAGAGAGACAATTCTTGAATCCCATTTCTATAAGGATGAAGAGTGGGAGAAGGCAAAACCAAATGAAAACAAAGAAAGAAAAACAGAAAGTAACAAAAATCCAACAGAAGAAAAGAGATAGCAAAAGTATGATAAGAACCAACAGTATTCTATGATTGAATGGTACACAAAAACCAAAATTATGATTTTATTTCATATTGGCATCCTCACTCTAGTTTCCCTTTAAATGAGTCTAATTAAGTTAAGCATAAAGTGTATTAGTTAACTAGTGTTGGTCAAAGTATGTGTGTCATGTCATTTGACAGATGGTATGACTAAAGCTGCCCTACTTAAATGAACTGTGTTACTGATGAGTCAAACACTGACAAAACTGGTCTTGCAGCAATTCCTGCATATTCCACTCTTGACATTCTTTACCCTTATTTGTAAATTTACCATTATTTGCATACTATATTTAACCTTTCAGTTCATCTATGCATTGGCAAAACCCCACCAAAAAAGTATTCACAAATGACAAAGCTAATGACACAGATTTTTTAAAAGTTCCAGAAATGAAGTTAATACAGTCACTTATTTCTGGCTGTTTTTAATTGGGTCTGGTACTAAAACAACTGTGAAATCTTGATTATAATTCAAAACTGTTAACTCAATTACCTAAAACATAAGTATTAACTTAAATTGTGAATATTTCAAATTTCACAAAACTACAATTAAGATTTAAGATAATGAAGACACTTACAATGATCACTTTTTACTTTTGTACCAGTATGATTTCTGTCAATGCCCTATTTGAAAAAGATAATAATTGGGGGCAAAAAGCCAGTCTTGCAGTTTGAGATACCTATGTTTTTTTATCCATATGTGAACTATGAGACTAAATGAATGATTACATACTACTGCCATTTGTGAAGTGTCCACTTGATAGTAAGAAACAGAAATCCTTAAATTGTATACGAGTCTAGTAACCTTCACCATTTAAATATGGAGGAAAAAAACTGAATTTTAATTTTTGTATGACTTGGTAGTTGTAGTGCTATAAAGATATGAGGTATTGAACCAATTACAAACTTACAATTTCTGGATTTAATGCTTCATCAATATATATGCATTATATTAGAAAGAAATTGTTTAAGTCTTCTATAAAACAAAGAGAACAACTGAACAAAAAACACAAATAAAAGACAGAAAATAAAAGAAATCACAAGAAATCATAAATAAAATAAGAGCAGTAATAAATGAAGGGAGAACTGTGGAATAAGCATGGGTCTAAAATTTTGGATGAACAGGAAAACATCTACACGTGTGAAAGGCTACAGACATGTTTTATTTAATTCTGTGTATAAAAGATACAACATGTATTGCAACAGTGCCCAATAAGTTGGCCGGACTAGCTTTTAGAATGTTAAAAAAATTAAAAAAAATGTTTTCATATTTGTTTTCCTACAAATAAAAAAGCGCATAGATAAATCATGCCTAAAGATACACTTTTGGTAAAAGTCTATATATAATATCAAGTTATAGTTAAGTCTCCTATATTGATTAAAAATGTCAATAGCATTTCTATTTATCGATGAAAACTGAAATAATAATTTAAATTGAAAAAACAATATATATGGTCTTTTGTTTACAGTTACATATCAAGGTTGATACAATGGTACAAACCATTCATCATAAACCATTTTTAAAAATCTGTTAAATTATAAATATGTCAGCATACAATTATTTTAAGCATGTATAATTCTATTTTATTTTTAAAAAAAAAAAGATACTTTAAAAAAAAAATCAAAAACATTTCCAAACCTATCAATTCATTCTTGTTTATCACATATAGTTTTTTTTATAGTCCTGGTCAACAAAATCATGTTTGACTTTTCTTGTCTGTTACCATGGTTACCTATACCTAGTCTTCTGCAATACTCTAATCTGCTTAGGATTTAAGTAAATGTTAATGAACACAAACTGAACACTGGGTGTAAGTAATGGGAAGAACCATTTTATTCATTCTCCCTTCATTTAGCATTTACACAAACCTGTGCTGGTTTACGGAGTGAGCTCGGTGAACCCTCTCGCTTTGGGGTACGGCTACCTGCACTTGTTGATACAGATGTCGTGTGAACAACACTGACAGGTATGTGAACAGGCTTTGTACCCGGCGTTGAAGCACGGCCATCTTTAGTGACAACAGACCCAACTTTTGGTGAGGTCATCGAAGGTTTTGAAATTGTAGCTATAGGTAACACAGGCTTATTTGGAGGTATTGGTGGAGGAATACCACGTCCTACAGCTACCCCTCGCCTTGGGGACACTGGTCCAGAGATGGGAGTAGGACTACCAGTTTGTACAGTTATCCTGCCCCCACCACTCACAACCGCTGGTCCAGACACAGACACATTGAGTTTGTGTCCACTGTGTGGATCAATTAAAGTCTTGTCTGACACAGCCCCAACTGGGGCCATACGCTGTTCCAAACCACTATCACTATACTGTGCCATGCCCCGCTCCACTGGCTGGGGACTTGCATATCTAGTAGTATCACGTTTACGAATATTCAAATCTGATGGACTGTTTCTAGGTGATAAGCCTGCTTCGTGTTCAATGATACTAGAGTCCCCATATGGCTTAAACTGGCTTGATTTCCCTGTCAGTGTATTTGAGGATACATGTGAGACACTACTGCCCGATGATGTCCACACTTGAGGATGGTCCAGAGACGAACGTCCCTGTGGTATTCCTACTGTGGATTTTATTTCAACACTATGAACTGCCTCTTTTGGCAATTTCCCTTGCTTTTGCAACGTTTCTATATGGTTCCTCAGTTTATCAATCTGAGCCTGCAAGTCTTTGTTACGATTTTCTTCTCTCAACAGTTTATTTCTCATCTGCTCCCTCTCAAGATCAAATTCACTCAATTGTCTTTCCATGGTTGCCTCCATTTTTAATGATTTTTTGGATTCCTGCACTAATCCTTCAGCCATGTTCATGGATTTTGTTCTTTCCTCACCAAGTGCCTTCTCGGCAATATCTGCCCTCCTTTTCTCAATCAAGATTTTCTCCACAAGTTTTTTCCTTTCCTTTATCAACATTAGAGCCACTTGCTTATGTTTGGCAGAACTGGCTCGTTCTTCTTCCAAACTGGCTAAGGTCTTTTTCAAATCCTTTTCCATCTTTTTCGTATTGCTTTTTTCAAAATCAACCTGAAAATCAAAAGCAGAGAGTTATAATTGTTTCTGTATAATTTGTTGGGTTAAAATTGCTATAAATAGAGTCTGTTATTATTCATGAGCTATAAGAATATATAAACTAAAGACTATATCAAATTACAGCTACATTGTATTTCATTGTTCTATACCAATTTGTCAGAACCTCTTTACAAAAGAATCAAAGAATACTCTGTGAAAAACAGAATCACAACTTTCTCGTAAAAATAACCCCCAAACACAAACATGTGGATATCAATGTAAGAAAATAACATTTACAAGGAGCAAAGAAAACTGTTGTTGAACAATAAAAATAAACTTAAAAAAAAAAAACTTCAATGTTATTTTTTCTTTCATTTGCCAATACTGGAGGTAATAAATATTTTTAGAGAAAAACTTGAAAGACCAACAGTATGTGCTTTCATTGAAGGAATTATCAAGAAATTGTAAAACATGTTAAAACATTGTTATCATGGTATCTATACATTATTAACACATTTGAGTGATAATTATTGGTAGGATAAAAGCCAGATAGATTGATAGCTTCCTTATATGGATAAGTTTGTTATTTGGTGTTTGGGAATTTAATGTTGCTTCAACAACATCCAGCTCATTATGAGGTAGACCCAACAGGACCTGTGTACATTATTTCAGGCACAGAACTTACCCCTGTAGAATCACAGAACTACCCCAAGCCTGAAAGAATTTGAAATGCTCAGACCTGGAATCAAACTCACTTGGGTGAGAGATTGCAAGTCAATGACTATAACCACTAGACCACTGAGCCCCCAACCCCTCCCACTTTATGGATCAGTGTATGGTCCAAGTGGGATTGCATTGCTAGTTACTGGCTACAAAGCAACTAAACTATATGTTCACAGAACTTTCAATATATTTGATACTAAAGAATATTTAAAAAAAAAGAAAAATATAAACATCAGAAACAATAATATCATGAACAAAGTTTACCTAGTGCATGCTTAAATCAAAGGCATAAAAAATTATCAATCAGAAGCATAGACTTACACCTAATTTTCATTCACAAATGTGATTGGCTAAAATAAATCACAATAAATTTCAACCAATGAAATGCAAAACATAGTGAGAATGACAAAAAAAGGCCATGCCCAGTAAGTGTTATAACCTCGTTATAAAGCACGTTTATGATAGTCCAAGGAGCTTATAAACAATAATAAGTTAGCATACATTTCAAGCATTCTATTTTCTATAAAATAAGAATTTAAATGTACACCTGGATTATATTATAACATTTGTCAACCATTTAACATATGAGATAAATTCACCTCTTGTTTAAGTCTTTCTCTCTCTTTCTCCAACATGTATGTAACATCATCCCCCTGGGCTGTATCCTGGGCGTGTTTGCGTTTCTCATCATCCAGTTCAGAGCATACCTGTGAATGATGTTTAAAACATGATAAGAAATATGACTGGTCCACTCAAAAAAACACAAGCCAATGCATACAATGGATATTTGAAAAAAAATGTGTGGCCATGTTAACCTCAGTTCAACTAGATGGTTATTCAGTAGAAAATGTGTGTCACCCTCTTGGACTCGGTCAAAAATCAAAAAAAAATCTTAGTAAAACTGGATAGGTGTTCAGTAGAACACTTGTCTAACCCTCTTGCACTTTGTCAGAAAATCCAAAATTCTAAGTCAAGAAATGGGCATAACTCTGTCAAATATTAAATTGACCTTTAGAATTTGGCAGCATCATCACTCTGTTGCCATAAGCAATATAATTTGAAAATTTGAAGAAGAAATGTAAATAAATGGCAAAGCTATTTAGTCAACGTTAAGTTCCTGTGATGTATGACCCTACGAACAGACCGATGGACAGACAAGACAATCACTATGTATGGCACTTTCTTCGAAAGGGCTACACAAAAAGAGGTACACCATGACCTGGACCTTGCTACATGAGCTGCACGTCGTGATATGACTGAAATATTGTTAAAGCAACTTTAAATTCCTAATAAACAAACAAATTAATGGAATAAAAAAATGTCAAATTTGATCTTAACCTACAGAATTTGAAATTTTGAAGAAGGAATGTTAATAAATGGCAAATTTATAGCCAACATTAAGATTTTGTGAAGGACTGACAGACAGACCAAGCGATCCGTGACACAAAAACATACCTTTGATGGCATTAGAAATGGGCTGTTTGACGGTTTTGAGAGATAATGGCCACATGGTTTAACCTAGATGGACACTGAATGCTATCTTTACTGAAAATCTGAACAGTGTGCTGCATCTTGGCTTTTTAACAGTACTAATTGTTTTGCATTTCTTATTCTTCTCGTTTACCCTTTTTTTTTTTAGAAAAGTATAAAGTTAAACTAAGCTGCTATAGAGAGATTCAATTTGACAAGACCATGTGGCCATGTTCATTTTAAGTCTATTTCCGTGCAAAATAACTTTTGCTTGTTTGATTTTGAACTTAACGTTGATTTAACAGTATTTCAGTCATATCGCGCCGCCCAGCTCATTACAGGTGGAGGAAGACCCCGCG
>JAULCC010467503.1:0-11005 GCA_032358795.1 Nuttallia obscurata | reverse complement strand
ACCTTTACCTAATTTGAACATTGAAAAGATTCAAAATATAATGTCAAGGATGCCACTGGGGGCATAAGTGTTTATTAAATGCGGCGTTCTTGTTTCTCTAAAAAGTCACTGAAAACATGCAAAAATCATTTAAACTGTTATTAAAATGGTAGGTTTTAGACGTAAGTTACCAATTTTGAGTGACTTTTTGTAATTATTCTCACAATTATCACATCTCATCCTAGTACATCCATGTTTCCTGAATATATATCAACATTTGCATCACTTTTCGTATATTCAACATTCTATGCCATATTAGGAGTGCAGCAGCTTTAATGAATTAGGAATAAGATGTCTGACTATTCTTCACCGAGACTAGGCCCAAACTTATGAATCTGCTTGGCAACAAGCTGTTTTTTCAGAAGGTACAATTCATTATCATGTTTTGTCTTATTTAACCAATATGCAGTTTCTGCCTCAATTTTTTTGGTCTCGGCTAAAATCTTTGCTTTTTCTAAATTATACAAGTCTGCCTCATTCGAATCTCTCTTTCTTTTGGTTGATTTCTTTGCTCTAGAAGGTTGTGACTGTATTGTACATGTTGAAGAAGGTTGCAACAATGGCCTGGTTGATGGTGTTGGGTTGCATATGGGTACTGGCTGACCTGCAAAATATATATATATGTATATAACTTTCATCAGTATGAAATAACTTGTTCTTGAACAATGTGCAAACACATATTGTTTTTCAATAAGTAATCATTTTTGCATGTTGATTAACTTATAATCATGGTATGTTACTTTAAAATGCTCTTTGCTGCAATAAGTTATTTGTCATTGTAGAAGTTACTCTAAAATAGTTATGATAAAGAAATAATTTTCGAATTAAAGTTATTCATATATAAAAAATCTTACATGAGTTGTCGTTTCTTATCAACTTTTGTTATACGAGTTCAGGAAAATGTTATTAAGCTAGCGGTCGGCGAGCTAAAAATTGTTTTCATGAATGCATTTTATAAAAATTGATAAGAAGAGACAAAAGTATACTCTAATTCTCCAGCTGGTATTAAGTTGTTGGATTCATACCCCATATTTTTAAATCGACTGATTCTCCAGCAAGTATTACGTTTTTGTATCCATACCCCATATTTTTATATTGACATAAATGAGATGTGGATCCAACAAGGTTTGTCCTGAATGGCCAAATATAACCTATACAGTGTTGTGGTGCCGTAAAACATGACACAAACAATCAATCAACAAAAGTACAGGATTATTTCTTATTAGTGACCATACAACAAGAGATTATTCATATTGATTTTAAATAAATAGATAGTCCAGTTAAGTCTTAGACAAAATGTTTTATCATACATTCTTCATTATGATGTCACAAGTTTTGTATCTTGTACTAACCTAGGAATGTATAAGAAATTACGTACTGGCTAAACTAGCACAGAGATAAGCAGCATCATTTGATAAATAAAAGAAATTACATGTGTGGTCATTTAATGTTGTATTTATTAAAAGATATTTTTGAATTAGTTGAAAAAAGCTTATCTACTATTGCCAGGGCTAAATATGTGATATTGGCTATCCACGAAGTTGGCTGTTTCCAAACATACTACGGAGACATCAGTTATGATCTAACAATCGCATTTCCTTTGGTTTGAAATTCATTAACTATTAATTATAATAAGATAAAGTTAGAATGCACTTACTGTCTATAATTTCTGTCTCATTCACTTGGACTGGTATATACGTGCTGAAAAAAAGTAGGGCATACAGGAATATAAGATAAACGTATTATGGTGAATTTGATACATTTTGTATACTTAGCAATTCTTGTGAAATATTAGATGAGTACCAGTTTGTCCTTGTATGTTCTGTTTATAGAGACATCAGAAAGTTATTTATTAAATCCTTATTCATTGAAAGACCCAATGTTTTTAAGTTTATAGAACTCATGAAGCCTGTATCTAACAAAACGTACTAGGAAAATCTTTGCAGAAAAGATTTTCAATTTATGTTGTTTTCTTATAGTATAAATGAAAATGTATAAAATGATATTTGTTTTTCTTTCTTTGTATATCTGATACTGGTGTTACATATAAATTGATACTTTAATGATAATTCATGAACAGTAAGTTTGATTAAATTTATTATAATAGATATTTATATTGAATTACTTATTTAGTGTTAAGAAATTACTTCATTTTGTTTGATTTAATTTGAAATGGGGGTATAAACTTTATTGCAGATACATCAATATGGAAAATGATTTTTATTTTTGGCAAATGTAGAAATTGATCATAAAGGGCAGTTTCTTTGTTTGTCACACTGTTTTCATTATTTTCAGACGTAATAGTTTCACTAAGTTTTATTTTGTCCATTTCTTCAAATTGCCCATACATGTTTTCAAAATGTTCTTATGTGATTTTGTTGTCTCATTGTTGAATTGAAATAAAAGCATACTTCAGTATTCAGGTTGTAGTTTTACCTGTGAGCCAAAAATATAAACGGCAGATAAATATTGCACTAGCAATTATTGAAACATATCAGAAATTACCAAATCCACTTAAAATTCCTAATTATACAAACCTAATGATGTTATCCCACACCGTTTCAACATTTTCCAGGGATAGGTCTGCGGACTGCAATTTCTCCTGATTTCCTTCTGCTGTACTTGCATCAACTTATCAAAAAATCATGCAACATATATATATTTAGTATACAATAGTAGTTTATACATAGGTAAATTTACATTTGCAGGTTATAAATCAGTATTGAAATATTCCCCCGACTACATTATCAGAAAGCTAGCATTCTATGTTTAAAGAAATGCTCATTTATAAAAACTTTGAAACGACCTATTTGATTACTATCATATATGCGAAGAGTACAAAATGATTCATATGTCAGACATACCTGTTTGGCACACAGACTCCAGTACACTTATGCCAGTGGCCTCAGCTGAGTTGTTCTTCACCCAATGCTGAACTATAAGGTCCTCACATGGGTGATGAACAGTTAGTGGTCCTCCTCCTGTCTTTTTTACTGAGTCTATCTTTTTCTTGACTGAAAAAAAATAAAGAAATTAAAGATTGCTTGAAAAAAACATAAATGTATTGTCCAGTATTAAATTTATGCAGTAATTATGGTTGTTCAAATTGTCTCCTATGCTATTTTCACATGCTATCTGTTAAATTATTCTGATCAAAATATATTTTGAACAGTTATAGCATTTTCTGCTTTGATTGATATCTAATCCCCTAAAAATCATTAGAACTACCAATCGGGTGTTGATGCTTCAATTCTAAATAAAATCCTTATTGGATAATTGTATGTAATTTTTGCTATCACACTAGTCATTGCAAGGTTAAAAACTAGCTATGAACATACTCAGAGGTAATATGTGTTTAACATGTAACTTTAATGCATTGCATTGGAAATCAACTATCAAGATTGCAAATCAACTTGCTACATACATGTATTAGACAATGTCTCAGTACAAGTGGAAAATATCAATATTAAGTACCTTTGCCCTTACAGTTGTAGAACAGTTTCTTCAGTTCTGCTACTGTTCTAATGCATGCAGTTAGTCCTGATCTGAAACCGTAATTATTTCTTGTTATGGATATTAATTTGATGTTTCTATTTGCTACTTTTACAAAAATCATTAGACTGTGTCTGCATATACATATAATAATTACCATTCTGCTACAAGTTAAAAGCAACTTTTTTAATCGATGAAATGTGCATTCTTAATACTCGCTTGCTCTAGATGTCTAACATTTTCATACTGATTTATAATCTACTCTTATCGTACAAACGATGTGAACTAATTTATTTCTAATATTAGAAAATCGACATGTAAAGTGAAGACAAATGTTTATTCAAATCACCATCGTACACACACCAGACTACGTACGTGTTTGCAATCCCAAGATACATGTATACACAAATCAAGAGATGGAAATGTTCAATAATAAGTGTCAAAACTTACGAATTCAACGAATCGGCAATTTCCTGCCAACATCTTTCCTTAGTTTTAGCCCCGCATGTGGCCCCTCTAAATTTCCCAAACAGCTCGTCAGACCTATTGATAATTTCTTCAATCGCAAACTCTTTTTCGCTGGCAGTCCAGTTTGGGTTGCGCTTATGCGAATCCATGTTTACCAAACGACAACATCCACTGACAGTTGCTATTTATAGTTTGCAATGACAGTGCGCGTGAAAAGAGCTGAAAATCGCCTTCCAATGAAGAGTAGTTCAGAAACAACTGGAAAGAACAAAAAGATGAGAACGCTATTCGTTCTTAGCTAAGCAAATAGTTAAGAATCTTAGTGAAATGCAAAAATCTTCAAATTCTTAGTTAAGAATTTTAACAGTCTTAGCCTACTGTTCATTCTTAGTTTAAGGAATTTCTTAAGAATGTTCTAGAAACCGGGGCCAGGTCTGCAGCTACAATGTCAGGGTCACAATTTCCAGTCAGAAGTCAAAATTAGGATAAAAACACCATGTTGTCACACCTCCACAACAGTGTGGTTACTCTTGTGACAGGCATATGTAAGGCTAGACATGTGGTCTATGACCATCCTTGTACTGTCTTCTATATGTTCTTTGGTTTGTATGCTTTTAGTTTGTAGCCTTTGCAGTGGATCTAGTACACTTTTAAAGACATTGTTGATCAGATTATGTTTTATATGTGAAGTTACATCAAGAACATACATTTTGTACAATACTGTGTTTAACTCTTGATATTTTTTAAAGTATAGACAAATACAGAAAGGATAAAATTTGTAGAATTATAAAAGTTTACAAGATTCTTCTTTCATTAATTTTTTACAAAATATGGAAGAAGAATACTAGTTGTTAATCTACAAGTTACCTTAAGGCTGAAGAAAAATGCTCAGAATGCAGGAAATGAAGCTCAGCATTTCAAAATTTTGCAGGTGGGCCCCTTCTTAACCTGTTACTTACTTGATATTAAATACTTGATATTACAGTGGAACCATTCTACAATTGACTTCTCCAGACAAATACTCTCTCTATATCATTTTTGCTCAAAATACCCCAAAGTTAATAAGTCATCATATTTTGGATCAGCTCTGTGGAGCAACATTTTCTTTTCGGCAACCAAATTTCTTGTTTCCCAAGAGGTTGTTGCTGGTGGAGAGGTTTATTTGTACTTGTATCTCACCAGATAAATTGTCTTTATTTAGTTCCAGAACTGGTTCCACGGAAAGGATCTAAAAGGAAAAACGATACTGGTCAAAAGCAGTCCAAAAAAATCAGATGGATAGAAAATGAGGTAAAGTTTCTCTATTAGTTCCTTGGCATACATGTGGCTTTCTAAATGCAAGTTTTTAGCTCACCTGAGCAGGAAGTGCTCAAGGGTGAGCTATTGTGATAGGGGACTGACTGTCCATCGTCCGTCCGTCGTCAACAATTTCTTCAAACATCTTCTCCTCTAAAACTGCCTGGCCAATTTTAACAAAACTTCCCATGAATGTTCCTTAGTTTGGGTCCTCTTCCAGATTCCTTCAAAAAAATTAGTTCCATACAGAACTCTGGGTGCCATGGCAACCGAAAGGAAAAACTTTGAAAATCTTCTTCTCAGAAACCGCTTGGCCAATTTCAAAATAATTTCACAGAAATGATCCTTCTGTGACCCTTTATTTACTTCCTTCAAATCTTGCTTGTTCACAAAAAAACATGGCCGCCAGGGGGCGGGGCTTATTTTCACTAATTCTATATGGAAAATTTATAAAATCTTCTTCCCAAAAACTGCTCGGCCAATTTTAACAAAACTTCCCATGAATGTTCCTTGGTTGGTTCTCTTCCAGATTCCTTCAAAAAATTTAGTTCCATCAGAACTCTGGTTGCCATGGCAATCGAAAGGAAAATTTTTGAAAATCTTCTTCTCAGAAACCACTTGGCCAATTTCAAAATAATTTCACAGAAATTATCCTTCTGTGACCTTTTATTGAATTACTTCAAATCTTGCTTGTTCAGCAAAATACATGGCCACCAGGGGGCGGGGCTTGTTTTCACTATATGGCTATATGGAAGACTGAAAATCGTCTCCACAGTAATTGCAAGCCCGATTTTAAGATACTGTACAGAAAGGCTCCCAATGTGACCCTTTATCAAATTCTTGAAACTATGCTTCAAATGATGACCCTGTAAAGGGTTCTTTAATTTGTATGTCCAAATTTCAGGTGAGCAATTACAGGACCATCATGGTCCTCTTGTTTAGATCAGCTGAGCTGAAAGCTCAAGTTAAGTTATTCTGATCTATTCCCGTCTGTCATCTATCATCAAGAGAGCTAAGAATAGAACAAACTTTGGAAATCTTTTCCCTGAAACAATACAGACTAGAGCTTAGATATTTTGTTTGTAACATCATATATAGGTTCATTTCCAAGTTTGTTCAAATGTTGACCCTGGGGTCAAATTTGGCCCTGCCCTTAGGGAGAGGGGACCTTATTTTACATAGACTTGTATATTGAAAGCTTTCATTATCTTCTCTGAAACCATACAGACAAGAGCTAATATGTAATGTGTGTAAAATCATATATAGGTCTGCTACATAGTTTGTTCAAATGGTAACCCTGGGGTCAAATTTGGCCCTGCCCTTTTGGGGAGGGGCCTTATTTTACAATAAAATACAATATATAATAGAATCTTTTTATTTAGTTAATAAAGGCCTCCAGCCCAAATACAACATTAAATATAATACATAAAATTAACAGAGTTGTGTATACAATTACATATTGTTAACATAAATTGTAGCAGTATTTATGTTGTTTGATTTTAGCTCACCTAAGCCAGAGGCTCATGGTGAGGCTTTGTCCATCGTCCGTCCGTCTGTTGTCCGTCCGTCAACATTTGCTACAAGCAACATCTCCTAAACAGCTTGGCCAATTTTAATAAAACTTCACAAAACTTTTCCTTGGGTTGTCCTCTTTCAAAGTTGTTCAGAGAATTTGATTCCATGCAAAGCTCTGGTTACCATGGCAACAGAAAGAAAAAACTTTAAAGATCTTCTCCAAAACTAGTGGCCAGATTTAAAAATGATTTGGAATAAATGTTCCTTAGGTGACCCTGTACAAAGATTGTTCAAATTATTTTGATCAGTAAAATAACATGACTGCCAGGGGGCAGAACCAGTTTTCCATATATGTATATAGTGAAAACTTAAAAAATCTTCTTATCCAAAACTAATGGCCAGATTTGAAAATGATTTTGGCATAAATGTTCCTTAGGTGACCATCTACAAAAAATGTTCAAATTATTTTGATCAGTAAAAAAAACATGGCTGCCAGGGGTCGGAGTCAGTTTTCCTTATAATGTATATAGTGAAAACTTAAAAAAATCTTCTTCTCTTAAACTCGTGGCCAGATTTGAAAATAATTTAGCATAAATGTTCCTTAGGTGATCCTCTATAAAGATTGTTCAAATTATTTTGACCAGTAAAAAAAAAACATTGCTGCCAGGGGGCGGTTTCAGTGAAAAGTTAAAAGATTAAAACTAGTTGCCAGATTTGAAAATAATTTGAAATAAGTGTTCCTTGGGTGACATCATTAATCTATTCCTCTGAAAACATAAATGCTAGAACTAAGATATTAGCACTTACATATTTATATGGGGAAACTTTTCCCTGTTATTTGTTTTCAAAAAATGGCTGCCATCTTCAGGTGAGCGCCTTCATGACCATCATGGTCCTCTTGTGATAACTTTATACAGATAGGCCGGCAATTTCATGTCTTTTTTGTAAATATGGACCAAATTTTTAATGAATTTTGGATATGGCATCCAGTCTAATATGTCAGGAATCGGTCGAAAACCACTAGAACCGATGATTATGGGATCCCTGCTGATATTAAAGCAGTTTCATTGACTGTCCATTGCCTGCAGTTTCCATTCCCAGGCTTTATCAGATTTTAGGGCAATCTTGGCCCTCTTGTTATATTAGGGTAACTTTCCATTTTTATAGAATTTCAAATTATAAGTAGGTTTTTTTTAATCATCCAGGGAAGAAGCCTATTTAAATTGGGTCTGGTTAGACAATTTTTCCTGCAGTTATGCCCTTTTAAGGACTTCATTCATTAAAACTGGGAGACAACTTTACTTCTACTTGACATATTCTTACCAAATTTCATAGTTAGCTTTCTTATCATTAAGTGTGCAATGACAGGTGTATTATGTTGTGGTGCTCTTGTTGTCGATTGTAACCAGTTTTGTCTTGAGTCTGTCTGCCCATCTTCCATTCATCAATTTTGTGACAATGTGCAAAGGATTATTGCTAATGCACATAAGAGGATAATTAAAAGGGATTAAGAGCCCCTGCTGTCCATAGGTGTAAGTCTGTTTAATCAATCATGATGACAGTCCTGAGTAACATGTAAAATAAAATGTCAGCATCGCCGGGCATAAAGTCAGTGTGAGTAAAAGAAAAAATGTGAGCATTCAAGTATTGGAATTGATAATCGATACTGGGATGTTTGACCGAGTACTAGGGTACCTGGTCCCTAGTAAAATTTGATATGGCCTAATACGTCTTCCAGGAGAATGTGAAATTGTTTCTGCTCCATTCTCCTGTTGTAAATTGTTAATTGTTAACTTAACCTTTTCTATTTTAAAAATATAAATAGTGTTGCTGAAAATAGTCTCCACAGTAATTGCAAGCCCTATTTCAAAACAATTTCACAGAAATGCACCTTTGGTGACTCTTTATCAAATTCCTTCAAGCCATGCTTCAAATGATGAACCTGTATAGGGTTCTTTAATTTGTATGTGCAAATTTAAGGTGAGCGATTACAGGACCATCATGGTCCTCTTGTTTCTCTATACAAGATGGACTGATAAAGTTTTAACCATGTAAATTATTATTTACTCAGTGTAGTTATCAACTGGTATTGAAATATAAAATGTATTTTACACTTATTGATACTATACTGTGGCACACTGGTGAACATACCCATTCTTGCACCATGTCAACATCTTGATAAGGTTTGTGTGCTTATTGAAGATTGGCATGAAGCCAAGATTTAGGCCGCAGTAGGATACTTAGCCACCTCAGAGCCTACAGGTGCAGGAATTTACTGCACAAAGAAATGTTCTTGGCTCTTCAAAACACGGTTGAATTAATACAGTCAACTCTTGATGTACAAAAAAACATAATTCTACATTGCAATTAACTCTCGTTTGGCTCATATTTTACCCCTGTAAAACAAAGTTTTTAGAGTATACTGGAATCAGCCCTTAGGTTGGTTGGGTGGTTGGCCTGCAATTGGTCGGCCAGTCTGTCTGTCTGGATATAACATTGGTACCTTGCGGCGCGAACCTCTCCTTCATTTTTGATGGATTGCAATGATACTTGATCAGTAAAAAACCATGGCTGCCAAGGGGCAGAGTCAGTTTCCCTCATATGTTAATTGTTGAAAATTAAATAATCTTCTTCAAAACTAGTGGCCAGATTTGAAAAATTTTTGGCATAAGTGTTCCTTGGATGACCCCTTACAAAGATTGTTCAAACTATTTTGATCAGTAGAAAAACATGGCCGCCAGGGAGCGCAGTCAGTTTTCCTTGTATGTATATACTAAAAGCTTGAATAATCTTTTTCTCCAAAACTGTTGTCCAGATTTGAAAATAATTTGAAATAAGTGTTTCTTGGGTGATATCATTGCTCCTCTCCTCTAAAACCATCAATTCTAGAACTAAGATATTAGCACTTATATATACTGAGAGAAAAAAGTTTAGCAACATATTTTAGAGATGGCCTTTTTTAGATGATTTTGAGTAATTATCTTGTTATTATAAAACAGTGTATTTCTAGACATGAATGAGTAAGGTGAAGATATCAGCGCGCCATTTGACACAGTACACTACGCTCCTTTCACAAATAGCTTATTTGACAATAACATTAATTGACTGCAGTTTATCTTCAATTTACATTCAACGTCTGCATTAAGGACCACAAAAATTAAAACCGGTTTAAAAATGAAGAATTTACATACTCTTTTGTTGCAGTTTTAAATTGAAAACCATATGTTTTCAAATTACCTCCCTTCGTATTGAATAACGCATAAATTTGAAACAGGCTGCAATTCTAAAATTAAACAGCGAAATGTGTTTTGTCAGTTTAGACCTATAGATAATAGCTTATATAGATGATTTCCAACCAAACAACATGGTTTGATATTGGCTAACAATACAGCTGTAGTTGTTAAAAGGTCGCCTATGGGAAATCCCATTATAACAATGTTGCAAAACTTTTTTCCCTCAGTATATTTATGTGGGGAAACGTTTCCCTGTTGTTTATTAAAAAAGATGGCTGCCATCTTCTGGTGAGCGTCTTCAGGTCCATCATGTCCCTCTTGTAATGAAAATTAGAATCACAGGTCTTTGAAAACTTGAGTTTTAGATCAATAAACAAAATTACGGTATCGATTTACATGTGTGTAAGGTAATTAAAAATCTTTGGAGGGAAATCTATAGTTTACTGTAAATTTCTCATTTGGAGACAAATTAATCAGACAAGTGTTAAGCATCAGCAGACGGTGCTCTTGTTCGTAACTGTATAAAATATATATAAAATCATTATCTGAGTATAAAATATTAGTTGGCAATTTAGAACAAACACAAAACAGACACATTCAGTTATAAACAGTCCTATCTTTATAAATCTTATGTGTGTCATGACATAGCTAACAAATTTTTTATATGCCCATCTGAAAGATGGTCGTATTATGTGAAACCCTGCGGCGGGCGGGCAGCTCAAAATGGTTTCCGGACGATATCGTCAGTTCTGCTTGACCTAGGTCAACCAAATTTTATAATTTACTTCTATATCATACAGGGAAGAAGCCTATTGAATATGGGTCTGGTTAGATTATTTTTCCTGGAGTTATGCCCCTTTATGGACTAAGATTATTGAGAACTTTGGGTTTACGGATGATAACTCAAGTTCTGCTTGACCTAGGTCAACCAAAATTCACAATTAGCTTAATTAGCATACAGG
>JAULCC010467502.1:0-18590 GCA_032358795.1 Nuttallia obscurata | reverse complement strand
CTGGACGTCGCGATATGACTGAAATACTGTTAAAGCGACGTTAAATTCCAAATAAACAAACAAACAAACAAACAAAACCTTAAGTGGCATCATTAATCTATTCTTCTGAAACCATAAATGATAGAGCAATGATATTAGCCTTTATATTTATATAGGGAAAGTTGTCCCTGTTGTTTATTAAAAAAACAAAGCCTGCCATCTTCTGGTGAGTGCCTCTAGGGCCATCATGGCCCTCTTGTTTTTTTATGAAACTAGAAAAGGTAATTGGACCATCTGTTTGATTGTCCATCTGTACACAAAGTTTCTGATCAAGAACACCGTGGCAAAGGGAATTAAGCTTTGTAGACTGTTTGTTAATGACTAGCAGATGGAACCCTATTGATTTTAAAGTCTGTGGGACAAAGGTCAAGGATGTTGTGACCTTGAGCTGTCAAACCATTTTTGATCAATAACTGAAGAATGCTCAAATTTAGTTGGTACAAAAGTAAAGGTCATAGTGAACATAGACTGAAAATGGTTTCTTATTGATAATTCAAGAATGCTGGGGCCAAGGGATCTTTGACTTTGTAGGCAGGTTGGACATGAACAGGAGATGGAGCATATTGATTTGACGTCAGTTGGACAAAGGTCAAAGTCACAAAACTGTTTCCGGACCCAGGGTTCTCACAGTTGGTAGGCTGTTTGAATACAATTAAGACCCAGATACTAGTTAGCTATCTTTCCTATTTTGAGAGCATTTGTCACATACCTATGACAGCAGGTACAAACAACATATCAAGTTTGAGCTGCCTGATCTGGGTTTACTATGTTTGCAAATGTGTCAAAAGAAACTTATGTGAAGTATAGGGTTAATGAATATTATAATATAGTGCGAGTCTTAATCGTGTGGGAATCTTATTTCAATTGTTAACTGAAAAACAGTTCTTGCTTATAGCTTTGAATTATTGCAAGCAAACGCAGATAATGGCAGCTCTAACCCCAGTGTATGCATTTCGGTATCATTTCGATAGCATATTGCATCCCATAAACAGTCAGTGTAGTGCCATTCTTCCAGGAGATTTCACATGAAAGGAAGAATGCAGAAACCCCATAATGCATAAAAAAACAACACACACTGCCATATTATAATGCTAGCATCACATTAAATCAATAGCATAGCTAGCCAGTTACATTGCTGTACATGTGTGACTACCAAAGTTAGGTGGTTGGAGGAGGATATTGACAGTCAGGAGTCTATAAATAATTGATGTGTGATAGGTATCTGCCAGTTTCACCTACCTGTTGTAGGTAAGGTTCACATGAGTTTCAAGTGCATTATTTTCTTATAATTGGATACTTGAAAAGTTGATAATTTTTTTTACACCAGTCACCGGTGCATTCACTAAATTATTTTTGGATGTTTGAAAAAAAATCTAAAAAGGTAAAACTCATAATTTGGAGTAGATATATTATATTATGTTATTGTACAATGTTTGAAAATTTAAACATTTGTATCAGATTCAAATGCATAGTCAGTCGTAATAAGGTTTTTTGGGAGAAAAAAAACTTGTAGCCAACCTTTGAGTGTATTCAGTCAATACTAGATATTTGAAGTATATAAAAATACCACTCGGTTTATAACTCAATGATAGAGCATCCGCTTCCAGTAAGGGTGGCCGCAGGTTCCATCCCCGGTCGGGTCAAACCAAAGAATTTCACATTGGAAGTAATGGCTTCCTTGCTTGACGCCCAGGAATGAGGGTTAGCATTACAACTTGTTTGTAGGTTTCAGGATAAAGTGACTGGCCAGAGTTCAGCCTCCACGTGTATCAGTGCTTTACACTCGGCACATACAAGAACCAAAAGATCTCTACAGAAGAGTTCTCTGTATCCGCTTCCCTCTCTCTGGGACGTCCATTAGCCCTAGTTGGTAGAAAGTGACTTAAATAAAATTAAGTATAAAAAATTGCATATTAAGAAATAACTTTGAAACAATGAGGTGGTAAATACATTTTATGGAATATAGGTCCCTGGTGATCATATGTTAAAGATTTTTGGAAGAATTTGAATGTTGATTGTTATCAATAGATATAATGGTCTAACCACAGGGCTTTCCTGGTGCATATCCGATATCAAGATTGCTGGAACACTTAATTTGAAAAATAGAGATAATTATTTCTTAGTCTTATTCAGCACTATCCTGGCAGGTAAAAGTGATTTTATTTTTAAAATTGTCAGAAATGTGGTATTTTCTAATCTGCAATCTTTCATGCAAGGAAGCGTTTCATACAGCTTTTGGGAGTATAGTGAGAATCCAGGATTGCCTGGAGTCTTCCTCCATGAAAAGCTAGAAATGTTGCCATAAGACCAGAACTGTGTCGGTGCTGATTTTTTGTCTCCTGGAAAAGTTTTCTTTTGCAGAAATTCCACATTTTGCCTTTGCTGTGTATTTTTTCAAAATTTAAAATCTGAATGGCAAACAGTTTGAATCTCAAGTTAGATGCAGCATTATGCACCAGCTGATCTAGATCCAAAGTGTTTGCATAGATAATTCCTATTCAGATCAGTAAAAGGATTAAAATCCCAACAACATGATGTTATAGCTAGATCATGAAGTTGACTACATTTTGAGTTTTAACTATTTCAGTGATGGAAACGTGTATATACAGTTTATGCCCTTATCAGTTTCTGTAGAAGGGTCTTCACTGTTTGTCACTGAATTTTTAGTTTTAACTGGTAATGAAAAAGTTTACTAAAAAAAATTTCATTACTTTACAAATTGTTCAGACAGTTTGAACTATATTAACATCAGCCAATTACTGTATCACTGTCAATTGGGCGAAGTAAGTTATAATAGATCTGAAACAAGTGTTCTCGTGAAAGCACCAGTTCAAACAGTTCTAAGTATTTTATAAATTATATATATTATTTCCGTTACCAGTACACTGAAAGATTCAAGAAGTTTTTATCAATGGCTTTTAAATTTTCTGGATACTTGGCAAGATAATGTGTTCATTAATCAAATTTTAAATCAAAGGACAGAAGTCATGAACAGCTGACTTTTTGTGTCCAAGAACTTAAGTTGACATGTGTGCTGAATAAACTGAATTGAAATCAGATGTTTGTTGTTGTTATAGTCTTATCAGTGGCCTTCTACTGACATGAAGGAAGACATATATGACTATAATGGATCTTTTAGTTTGCTACTATATGGAAAGTAGAAAATACGTATTGTATAATGTTGATTCTTGCTTGAGTTTCAAATCCCCTCCCTTGATGGAACAAAGGCATGAAACTTATAATGTTATCTGATTATATATTGATCATTACATCAGCAGTACTTTTGTAAATATATGAGAGTATAACTTACGAAGAAAGAATTATTTGATCACAAATAAGTACTAAAATATTGCATGTCACAGTTATGCATTGTGCAAAAAATGTTTACATTTCGATGTGATTATATCACCTAGCCACATCTTAATATAAATATGTTGCTTTGTTTATGGTATACTAGCCTATATTTTTATTATCATGGTTGAAAATTGTCAACAAATATTGACGTCAAAATTCAGCCCCAATAATGTGTATCTAGGTTCAAGGACATAACTTTATTTGACTTTCGCAAAAGTAGAATGGACGTCATTCTATTTTACTTTCGCAAAAGTAGATCCATATGCTATATCAATGAAAACATATTTTGAAAATGCTGATAAAGAAACTGTTAGCAAAAGTTGTTAATGAATTAACCATCTTTAATCAACAAATTATCAGATAGATTAATTGTCTTTGTAATGCAATTTCTGTATAACATCGAGTGGGAAAGTTGTTTCAGAATGACAGGCAATTTTACTCCATCTTAGGCCTGCACTTTAAGTTACATGGTGAATAACCTTATCCCAAATGGTGTTATCTGTAAAGGTAATGTGGGTGTGTAAAATTCACATCTGGTAGGCCATCCGGCCTGTCAATAAAATATTGGAGAAAAGGACAAACTACTGTTGGTTACATAAATATGCAGACTGGTTAGGAGAATTGAAATAGCCAAGATTTCCAATTACTGAAGTGGTTGTTGCCCTAACTACCACCACTTTACCGGTTATTCTAGGTGGCAATACATTTCCAGCTAACCACAAAACAGCAGATTAAATGATATTAATCCGCTGTAATAAAATTGGTAATAATTTGAACAATGAACAAAGTGTTTCATGATCTTTTTTTTTTCTGGAAAATAACTAGTACCTGTCTAACTTGTGTCATGACAGAGCAAGTCCGTTTTTAGATGCAACACATTCTAGGCTAATTAATTCCAAGTGAATAATGTTTTCTTTGAGCACTTGCTAAATTATTATGATATTGCTGATATAACAACTCAAACTCAATTATATATAAATAAGTGTCTTTTCGATCAGAATTCTGGGTCATGATTTCAGCTGTCAACATAGTCAAATTAATTTTGTGTGAACTATGGCTAAATGATTTATTTATTTACTTCTATGATATATACCTGTCTAATTCTTGCATGGGTTTGTTGGCTCACCTCTATGCACTAAGTGCTCTTGTGAGCTCTTGGGTGATGGAGATATACTAAAGGAAACAATATTCTTTGGGATGGGTTATATTGCCTTGGTATAAATGATTGTTTTATTTTTTGCAAAATTAAATAACCCTAGTTGCTAATGAATAAGTCTGAGATGACTGAGCGCAATTTAACTCCATGCACGTCTTGATTTACCGTTCCTTCCATAAACAGCTTATTTGGCAATATTGTCATATAATGACTGCAAATTGACCAGCTTCTTTTTTCAGTGTATGAAAAACTGGCTGAAAAACAAAATCCGGTCTAAAACTGGGGATGCCACTTTTTCTATATGTGCAGTACTTAGTTGAAAATAACACATTTTCAAATTATCTCCCCTTGCATTGAATTGGGCTTAATATTAAAACATGCTGCAAGTCTTTAAATGACAGGCTAACCGTGTTTTGACAGTTGGGATCTATTGGTTGTAGTTCACAGTTTATTTGAACTAATAAACATGACTTGTCATCGGCCAACAATACAGCTGTAGATGAATTTAGTTCGCCTATGGGAAATCCCATTATAACCATGTCGCTAAACTTTTTTATGCCCCCGGCATCAATAGATGTAATTGGCATGTAGTGATTGTCCTGTCGGTCAGTCCGTGGGTGCGTCGAAGGTTAACCAGATTTTACTGTTTTGCCTATCATCAACACCGCTTGCTAGAATGTTTTAAATTGTTTACTGGTTGATGCCTATGACCATTCCCGTCCACATATAACACCCAATGTCACCTAGAATAACCAGTTACTTGCGTGCTTAGCCATCTAGCAGTATCTCAGTATAAACATCCGGTAAAACAATGGGGTGGTTAAGGCAACAGCCTTTTCAGTAATCTGAAAATTTTGGCTATTTCTATTCTCCTAACCAGTCTGCAGAATTATGTAACCAGCAGTAGTTTGACCCTTTTTGCGATATTTCATTGGCAGGCAGTTGGCCAATCAGATAACCCAAAGTTTACACACCCACATTACCTTTACTGTGGGATAAGGTTATTCATCGTATAACTCGAAGCGCAGGCCTCAGATGGTGTAAAATTGCCAGTAATTCTGAAACAACTTTCCCATGGGATGTTATACGGAAATTGTATTACAAATACGATTTATTTGTCTAATAATGTGTTGATTAAACATTGTAAATTCATTAACAGCTTTCTCTAACAGTTTCGCTATCAGCATTATTAAAATATATATTTTCATTGACATAGCATCTCTTTTTGTGAAAGTCAGATAGAATTACGTTATTCTACTTTTGCAAAAGTCAAATAGAGTTACGTCCCTTAAACCTAGATAAACAGTATTGGGACAGAATTTTGACGTTGATGTTTGTAGACAATTTCAACCGTGCTGATAAAAAATATAGGCTAGTTTTCCATTAAATGCAATGTGACATATTTATGTCGATGGGTGATATGTGGATGTGGCTAGGTGATATAATCTCATGGAAAATCAATGTTAACTGTTTATGTACCTACATATTTAAGGATATGGCTAGTTGATATAATCATGTCGAAAATCAATGTAAACTGATTTTTTTGCACAATGCATAACTGTGACATGTAATATTTAAAATCTATCTGTGATCAAATAATTCTTTCTTTGTAAGTTATACTCTCATATATTTACAAAAGTACTGCTGGTATAAGACAATGATCAAGATACCATCAGATAAAATAATATGTTTTATGTCTTTGTTCCAATAAGGGAGGGGTTTTAAACTCAAGCAAGAATAAACAATATGAAATGGGTTTTTTTTTACATTCGTAACAGTAGCAAACTAAAAGATCCATTAAAGTCGTATGTCTTCTGTCATGTCTATAGAAGGCCCCTTATAAGACTTTACCAACAACAAACACCCGGTTTCGTTTCAGTATATTCAACACCCGGTTTCATTGCAGTATATTCAGCACATATGTCAACTTAAGTTTTTGCACACAAAAAATTTGCTGTTCAGGACTTCTGTTCATTGGTTCATGTTTAAATTTGACTGATATCCAGAAAGATTGTACTCTTTAGTGCATCCTTTTATTTATACATGTGGTGTGGTACCATATTAGACCCATGCGATGATGGCAGGTTAATTTTGTATCCAGACAGAGCTATGATCTAATATAGGCTCTGTAACATTAGGAAGTTGTTTGACTGTTGTATGTGTTGTCATTGGTGATGAAGCTGTGTCTGGTGTTTGTTGATCGTAAATATGTGTATATCACGGGGCCTTGTCAGTTGGAAATAAGTAGTTGTCTAGGGAAGCACTCACCCCACCTCTTATCACACTTTAAACCAGTGAGAAAAAGACTGGTTCATCAAACTAACATGTAAAGTGTGGTGTGATCAAATTGCCTATATATACAGAACAAACTTTACAAGGAGTTTCTAGGTAGTGTTCATAATAAACTGGTAAAAGGGAGCAAAGGTTCAATATTAATACTTATTTCCATATTTTCAAGACTGTTGCAATTTAAAAATTGACAAAAATTGTGTTTTCTATATTTAAAGCTCTGTTGACCACAGATTCAAAGCTCTATTGGCCAAAGACTAATGATGTCGATGTCGACTAACATATTTTGAAAGTCCAAACCAACTTCAAAGCATCTACCACTGAAACATTTTGAAAAAAATTCAAATGTTTTTCATTACTAAATAGTAGCTGTATCCAAGTCACAACTGCTTGTGTTATTTTTCATATTCCTCATTTAGATGTATAGATATGGAACAATTTCAGCTCCAAAAGGTCACCTAAGGAAATACTGATATGACTGTTAGGATCCTTTACTTATATAAACCAAAAAAACAACAAAAATGAACTAAAAAATAATTCTCTTTTAAAATTTTTTTTAAAAAAATTAATAAGGAAATAAATTACATCGTCCAAAATAATATAGGGCCAATTTTTTTACCCTTTGCCAGGAAGGTTTAGGGGTGGTCTAAGGTCACAAACAATGATATGGTCACCTATGAGTTAGTGTCACTGTGCAGCTTTAAGATTTTGAAGCTTGCCTTTGCCCATAAAATACTTACACAATTTCATGTATAAAGCAAAAGTAAAGATACAGATCACAGTGACTCAGATTTAGTATTCTTATCTGAATTTAAACTTTTACTTGCATCAAAACCTTCTCGGCAAAATAATATCAATAATGCTAAGTGGAATCTTATTATAATGTCAGCCATGTGTTAATTGTGTATATTATGTATGCATCCTTATGGGCCAGAGGCCTATTGGAATTAATGAATAATAGTATTCCAACAATCTTGGAAATATGATGTGTGAGATTACATTAATTACGATAGTTCTTTCGCCAGTTTGGCCCCCCAAACAAGGCAAATATGCAATATTATATAACCCATGTAGCATAAGCTTCCAGAAGTCCTCATTTGCCTTGTTTTGGGGACAAAACAGCTAAATTGGCAAAAGAAAAGTTATAGCCTTTGTAAACGCATAAGCTAAATTTCAACACAATATCTGTAAAATTGCAATGATAATATAAAACGTTTGAAAGTCTTAATAAGTAAATACTATTTGCTTGGTGCAGTAGCTGAAATGAAGTCAAAAGTCACATGGGTTCACCTCACTGATTTTAGCATTCATTAAAAACAAACAAAAGTGCCTACATTGCCATTGGTGTGGATTGCTGTTAGCTGAACATCACTTTCCTTTGGATCCAAAGGTTGCTGGTTAGATCCTAGCCTTGCAACAGCCTCTTTGATGAGAGATTTTTATCATGGTCAGCTGACTTCAGCACCACTACCTTAAGTTGGCAAGTTAACTGTCAGTTACTTGTGGAGATGCTTTAGTGTGTGTACCGGTTAATAGATCAAATAGGAAATTGAAGCACAAATGCTATATTCTCTAGAAAATGGCATCATTGATTTTTCGTCAGTGACTCCGGATATCAGACAGGAGCTAAAATGTCTTTGGAATCATGAGTTCAGATATGCTTTATTCAACAGTATTCACTCCACTAGGCTTTAGAGACTAAATTTGATATAGGCTTTAGCTTGAAATTATTGTAGATATATAAGAAAGAAATAAGCAACTTCAAAACTTCCAGTTTCAGTAAACTTTTCTGTAAACCTGAATCTGGACTGAAGAATGTTTCACAACCTTAAAGCAGGATCATTTTATGCTAGTCTAAGTCAGTGCCTATGGGTGAAATAAAGTAAGAAGATGATAATTCCAGATAAATTTATGTTCAGAAAAAAATAATCTCAATATTGTATATTTTGAAGTTTAATGAAAAGAGACTCAAAATTTAGTGGTTTTACGAGCAGGTGCCATAGAAAAATGCATCTGATCTTGGTATGCACAGTTCATCATGAAAAGAGCCATTCTTTAATTTGTTACATATGTATAACTGCATGAAATCAGGCTTGGAATTCACCAACGCGTTCTTAGATTTGAAACTCAAAAATAATCTCTATAACCCTGTAATGTGGCTCCTAGCACATACCATTCTTGCAAAAGTTGAAAGACAACAGAAAGTGTTGGAGACTATTCTTGAATTTCAAGTCAAGAATAAGGTTAGTTAACTCCAAGCCTGATTTCATTGATCAGAAAGTCAGTATCTGTTATGCATACGTTTACAAAGAAGAAGACGTTTATGAATTAATGTAGCCCTGTTTGACTATATCTTTAGTATGCCTAATTTCTTGATTATCAAACCCCTCCTTCCTACACAAAAGCAAACATTGGCACCAAGCTTAACTAGAACTGTGTTGACAGATCTCTTGACATATATTGTCTCAAATCAGCAAAAAGAGTTTAAAACCAAATATAAATATTTAGAATCAACTCAAGTATTAAATGGCTGTTAATACAGGGAGTTTATATCAACATCTTAGAACTAATCCATTTCATATCTGATAATCCTTTCTGAGCTGTGCCCAGTGGTCTAATGCCTACCAATCCATAGGTTTAGTGATAATAATTACCTGGGTGTTGTTTTGACCTGCTTGAATCACGGCCTGAGCCTTTGTTGTTTTCTTTTGAAATTTTGTGAGTTCTCAAAATTAGAATTTCAAGTTTATATGTCTACCATTCATTTATTTTCCTTAAAATATATCCAAATTTTGACATTTTCTAAGAATATTATTTAGCATTAAGCATGTAAAATTTGTTGATATTGATAAATAACTTTTTGAGATATATGCATTACCGTATGTGTAAAGACTGTTAATAGTAGATTAAAACAGGTTTCAGTGACTGTTCATACACAGGTGGCCAAAATTTCATAAATTACAGTGTACTTATATATTAGGAAAAAATATTAGAAAATAATGCATGTGCCAGTTATGTCCAACATTGAAATCTGGCTGCCCATAGATGCACAGGGTTTCGAGGCACCTATTTTAACCCAAGTTATCGGAGTTAACCTTCTTACCTCCGCAAAATAGTTCTCCGTAAACTTGGGTTAAAATATATCTTAGATATTATTTTGAAAAAATTTAAAATACCCATTTTCATTTTTAGTAATATATACAGAGATCAAAACAATCTTACGAGCATTTTATTCAATATTTATATTTTGTACAAGAATCTTATACACCGGGCGTTGACAGAGGTGTAAGTGTGTAGCACGCCCTCTGGTGAGAGAATGGATTATTAGCTGGAAGGCATAAAGAACCTTCTGGCCTTTTAACAGGATTTCAGCAATCTGTTTTATAAGATGTTCATATTTTTTTGGCTCACCTGGCCACAATGTCAAAGCCTATATATTGCAATAAGCATTGGGTGTGATCAAAGCCTTTTGATATAGGCATTGGGTGTGATCAAAGCCTTTTGATATAGGCATTGGGTGTGATCAAAGCCTTTTGATATAGGCATTGGGTGTCATCAAAGCATTTTTTAAATTGCTATAAACACATAATTTTAAACTTTCTTTTGTTATTTATAAAAGATAAAAGAATAATTAAAGATTTACTAATAATCTTTTGTGACTTCTCCAGCATTTTAAAGCCTATTTGGTGTAGCAATGGGATTTTGACTGGTATCATGTTTAGTTTGTCTTTGACTGTCTTTATGTTTGTATGTGTGGTTTGGTATAATTTTTTTCTCCTCTTTATTTTTGTGTATGCTTTCAGTACCAATGTTGTACTTGTGTTGTTTTTTCAGATTTTTGCATTTGCGGTAGTAACAATAAAAAGCATACATAACTGAGTTGGGCATGACAATGGGTAAGTACACCTGTACTCTATTCATTGTAGTTGTATACAGGATGTACACTGCTTCAATTGTTGAGTTCAGTAATGGTACCTCTCTGCATGCTACACTATACAAGGTTTGCACTGAGGCTGAAATAGTTATAGTAGCATGAGGTTGATGGGAAAAAAAATCTCCAATAAATTCCATAGATTTGGTTATTTTCAGCATATTTCAGAACAGAAATTCAAAAAAAATGATTCCATTAGAGGTCTTGAACAAACTTTCCAAATCATTACCATAACTGATAATTTGAGACCAATTTTAGATATCTGTAATCCATATAAAAAATTGTCTGTAGATTGTAACATTAATAATCTTTCACAATCTGTAGGCTAAATACTTATTCAAACATACCAGTTGATGCATGATGCTCATTATACTCTCACATATAAATTTTATGATTTGCATTGCTTTGAAATGAAATTGTCTCATCCCAAATAACAGTGAGCAGTCAAAGGGTAAAAACTGTGCTCTGCAGGTGCATATTAATGATATTAAGTAATTTCTTTGAATAAAATCAATAAAATTTTGTTTATTTGTTTCATGTTGACTAAAATCTAATAATATTTTCTTGGTGGCTACATGTTTTAACAACATAAAATGTTTCTAGAAGCTATGGGCTTTCACTCTAAATCAAGGTCTATAAAGAATGTTTAAACTATTATGCCTAAGGTGATACAAACAGTCCATATATAGAGTTGCGATGATTAATATGAATAATGTAGATAATGCAAATATTCATAAAACGGTTCTGCAGGACAAAAATATACATCAATGTTACCCTTGTGCTAAAGCTGCAAACACTTAATGTGTTTGTGAGTGATTCAGGAAATGCATGCAGGTATTGCCTAAGTACAAACATAATTGCCTAAGACTTTTACTTCCTTGTGAAGTATTGTAACATCTGTCCTATTAAAGCTGTAGATTTTTCAATTGGAAATAATCTGGTAATGTTCCATGTTCAATACCTGGAAACTGTCAGTATTTTAACCCTTAGCCTGCTAAGCGTGACAGAACTTGCAAACAGCTTGGATCCAGATTAGACACAAGTAACTCGGCATCTAATCCGAATCCAAGCTGTTTGACACTCAGCCAATTGTTTCTCCAAATATTGGGCGAATTCAATGAATTTTAAAATCCAGGCAGATGACAGTTTAAGCAGACCACATTTTCCCAACAGGCTAGGGGTTAAGATTGTACATGTTTCATAGAATTCCCATCAGGGATTGAACTTTTTCTCCAGTATTTAGGCCTTAGAAAGTGTAAAGTAAGACTTCTTGATTCAAAAGCTCATAATATCAAACAGCAATTCAAATGTTCACACAAAGGCAATCTGCTCAGACCTACTTAAATTAAGCATATGTTTGAAATTGGCTAGTTTATATTTGCTGTTTTAGTCATAATCTGAAAACAGAAATATGACTTCAGTGTTTAAAAAATGAACTCACAGTGTCAAGGAGGGAACAACCTTATTCAGAAGTTCATATGGTTTTGGTTTAAACTTATTTATATTGGCTTGATAATGTTAAAAGCCTAATATATGGTTTAAAGAAACATTTTTGAGTCGGTATCAGGTACTTTGTATCTTATACACGTTATAAGAAAGGTCACATCTGAACTTGCAGACTTCTGAGGGCAAGGCATATTGTAACATCATCTATCTACTAACACTACTGCATGTACCAGTAGCTTTTCAGCTCACCTGAGCCGGAGGCTCATGGTGAGCTATTTTGACTGGCCTTTGTCCGTCGTCGGTCCATCCGTCAACATTTGCTTCAAACGACAACTCTTAAATGTCTTGACCAATTTTAATAAATCTTAACCAAAATGTCCCTTAGGTGGTCCTCTTTCAAAGTTGTTCAAAGAATTTGATTCCATGCAGAACTCTGGTTGCCATGGCAACAGAAAGAAAACACTTTAAAGATCTCCTCCTCCTGAACTACTGGCCAGATTTGAAAATAATTTGGCATAAGTATTCCTTGGGTGACCCTCTACAAAGATTTTTCAAATTATTTTGATCTGTTAAAAAACATAGCCGCCAGCGGGCGGAGTCAGTTTTTTCTTTTATGTATAAAGTGAAAACTTTAAAAATCTTCTTCTTCAAAACAAGAGGCCAGATTTGAAAATAATTTGACATAAGTGTTCCTTGTGTGACCCTCTACAAAGATTGTTCAAATTATTTTGTTTAGTAAAATATAAGGCCGCGAGGGGGCGGAGTCAGTTTTCCTAAAACGTATATAGGGAAAACTTTAAAATTTTCTTCTCCAAAACTAAAAGGCCAGATTTGAAAATAATTTGGCACAAATGTTCCTTGTGTGACCCTCTACAAAGATTATTCAAATTATTTTGATTATTAAAAAAACATGGCTGCAAGGGGGCGGTCTATCCGTTCGTCAGTCCGTCGTTCAAAATTTGCTTCAAACAACATCTCCTCCTAAACAGCTTGGCAAATTGTAACAAAACTTTAACAAAGTGTTTCTTGGGTGATCCTCTTTCAAAGTTGTTCAAAAAATTTGATTCCATGCAAAATTCTGGTTGCCATGGCAACATAAAGGAAAATCTTTAAAGATCCTCTTCTTCAAAACTAGTGGCCAGATTTAAAAATAATTTGGCATACATGTACCTTGGGTGACCCTCTACAAAGATTATTTAAATTATCTTGATCTATAAAAAAACATGGCCGCCAGGGGGGGCTGAGTCAGTTTTCCACATATGTATATAGTGAAAACTTTAAATACCTTCTTCTCCAAAACAAGATGCCAGATTTAAAAATTATATGGAACAAATGCTCCTTGTGTGACCCTTTACAAATGTTGATAAAATTATTTTGATCTGTAAAAAAACATAGCCGTCAGGGGGCGGAGTCAGTTTTCCATATATGTATATAGTGAAAACTTTAAAAATCTTACTGTCCAAGACTAGAGGCCAGATTTGAAATTCATTTGGCATACATATTTCTTGGATGACACTCTAAAAAGAATGCTAAAGTTAGTTTGATCAGTTAAAAAAAACATGGTCCCCAGGGGTTAAGGCTACCATATTCAGGTGAGCGCCTCTAGGGCCATCATGGCCCTCTTGTCTTGAATATCTCCTTTCATTTTCTTAGACCCACGCTGTGCAAGGAATTCGCGCTTATGCAATTATTCAAATATAATTAAACAGAGCTTTAACTTAAATCAAATATAAATTCAATTTGGTTCTAAAATTGTTAAACAATGACAACATAAACGAGTCAATGTTTTCACTTGTTTGACTCAGGACCTAACGTAGCAACAAACATGGTACCTATTGAACGACTTCATTAGCGCGCATTCCGTGCACAACATGGACTTAAGAAAAGTCAAAGGATATATTTAAGAATTTGCCCTATTTTTGTCTCGAACTGTGCGCACCTGTTCTAAAACGTCATTGAATATTGTACGACTGGTTCCCCATCGTGAAATGTCTGTCTTATCTTTATAGTGGGGTATTACGCCTCTACGTGACAACAACATTAGCGACACTAAAGTCTACATAATGAAAGTCGTCACGGGCATGCGTCATGGGGCGGGTACAAAATCACGAATTTCTTTCAAGTTGACCGGAGAGAATGGTGACACTGGAAATCGAGAACTATTTGACGGAGTAAGAAAGGTAAAATGTATTCATACGCATCTAATACTTGACATTTGTGCAACGGTATATGAAGGTCTAGCTGTGAATGGAGACTTGTTGATATGAGCATTTCAAGATGTTCCAGTAGAAATATGTCGACAAACGCTGCAGTGGTGAAGAGACTATATTTTATGTTGTCTGCATTGCATCTTTGAGGGCATTGAGTAAAATGAAAGTTGCAAAAAACTAGTTTCAAAATAAGACTTTATTAAATTGCAAAAGTTGTTTGAATTGCGATTCTGAAAAGTAAACTTATTTATTCAATATCGTGTTTGACTACATCTGCTGTTAATGCAAGCGGCAATGCGTCTTCACACATGGTATTGAACTAAATTTTACTTTAAGGATCGCAACTTAAAGAACTTTTACAAGCTCACCATAGTCTGATTTTTAAAGTTATTTTGACTCTTTCATTTTTTCCTGTCCTTTGTCGATTGAAAAGCTCGACTTAAACGACAGTGAAAGAAAACTAAGTGCACACTTTCTTTTGCAAATGACTGAGTATATGTTTTGTAGAAAGTGAGTATCATCGTCTTTCGGCTTTGGTCTATCAGTGACATTTGCCATACAACATCATTGCAATTTACTCGTACTGCGATAAAATTAAAATACAATTATAAATATCTTATACCGTTATTGAATAATACACAAATATATTTATATTCAAAATGTGAGTTATAAAAACCCCACTTCTCTTGCTGTTTTCAAGAGCAGTGACTTTGATGTCATTCTCTAGTCCTGACATATCTAATTTTTTATAAATAGGTGCTGATGATAAGATTTTCACATTTCCTTATATGTATATATTTTTGTTACATAAGCTTTCAAACCGACTTTTGTTATAGACGTTTAGCACTGGAAGCGATATGTACTTCTTACTATCAACGACAGAAGATATCGGCAATCTTGAACATTTGCACATATGGCACGACAGCAGCGGGAAGGGAGGATATGACACGTGGTTTCTTGATCAAGTTGTAGTGTACGATCCAGACAGGAAACAGTCGTGAGTAGTGTTTATTGAATAGTTCCTTTTTGTCAAAGACCCTAGCAGACTTTCCTTAATTTCAATGAACACTTCTTTAATTATGCTTTTTTAGAAAGTTTTATTATCTTTTTGTATAACTTTGTTCAACCTGCTGTTTATTTCCTGTAGCTGTGTTTCAATGTTGAGGTTTGGCGTTTTGTTGTGTACTTCATCTTCATCCCCTGAGTCTATTGTTGCTATCATCTCTCCTTTTACCCTCTCTAATTTTGCCTTTTTTGCTTTTCGTTTCTTTTGGGATTTTGTTTGTTGTTTGTCTTTTTTGTCAGGGGTTGAATCTGTGTTGGAAATCCTACTCGTATCCCAATCTGCATCGCTCACACTTGATGACTTTTCCAAACTTCTTTTTTCTTGCGGCATACTTATTTTGTGCGGTATAGATTCCTTTACGCGCAACTTGGGGCTTTGTACTTATATTGGAATGTCATTCACAGTCTACCCATGTAAACAAAGGACAACAATAGAAACCGGTTTTACTATATATGTGTCATGGCGCACGCCTAGCTAATTGCTCTAAACCACCATTGTTCAGTTTATGTTTTCAAATTTTTCGAATTAAAGAACGCAATTCATACCGTTGGTGTATCCGTTTGGATCCTTATGATTTTCCTAAGGTCCTGTCCAAAATTTAGCGAATTTTATACTTGCTATCCTTCACAATTTTGATTTAACATGAGTTGCTTTCTCTCCGCTTCAAAAACACGTCCACTCACAAAGGGAGATCACTTTGAAAACTCTTTCGCAACTTAATTCAGATACATACCGTTTATTTCAGATGCATCTTATTACAAAATACATTGTAAGTTCTATTCTGTTATAGTCAGAGAAAAGGCTGCTGGGAGGTAATAATTTCAGTCAAAATACAGCGCGAGATAGAGCGCAAGTAATATCACAAGTGAATACATGTATATGGCAGTCCTGTGTGTTACCTAACAGTTAATTGCATTTAAATGCTTAATTGACCTAATATTATTGCATTTGCCGTTTAAAACAGTTATTTTTTTGTATACATAAAGATCGATTTATTCTACCATTAAATATACAAGTTACATATGTAATCGCCGGAAAAGCAAATTTAGCAAACTTTTACTCTTGGTCAGATTGAAAAGGCTGTTATCAAGAGGTACTTGCTCTTTGGAACTTAACTATGTAGCAGACCTTTACAATCGTATTTTGTTAAGAGCTGTTTTTTCTAACTGGGTGGTCGTTAAAAAGTTGGTAGATTTAAAAGAAGTATAAGTCAAATAAGAAGTAGTAAACTATTAGATCATGAACATTCCATACCTTATCGCACAGTATGGTAAAAATACTTACAATGCGAAATGTAAAGTGGTTTGGTTTTGTTCTGTTCACATTATAAATTGTTACATCCAGTTTACGAATGCCTTACTAGTGTTACTATTAAATGCATTATATTCATTGGAAACACAAAGATAATTACACCGTGCGTTGTTTGATTATGTAGTGTTCTGATCGTCAGATTTGTAATAGGAAGATCGTCGGTTCCATATATACAGGCCAGATAATCTCATGTTTATTCTCAGTAATTTTACAGCGGACAAATTTCATTAAATCCGCTGTTGTACGGTTAGTTGGATATGTATCGCCATCTAGAATATCCTGTTATATGTGTCCTTCGCCATCTAACGGTATTCCAGTCTTAGTTTGTTTACCTCCGGTAAACCAATGCGGAAGTTAGGGCAACAATATCTTCAGTAATTGGAAAATATCTGCTATCTCTTACTCCTAACTAGTTTGCAGCTATAGGTAATCGGCAGACCCTTACTGTTATTTCATTGACAGGCCGGTTGGCCAAGCAGACAACGCTAATTTTGCAAACCTATATTACCTTTTCTGTAAACAACGTTCGGGATAAGGTTATTTACCATGCAACTCGAAGCGCAGGCCTCAGATGATGTAAAATTGCCTGTCATTGTTAAACAACTTTCCCACGCGATGTTTTACGAAAATTGTTTTACCAAGACAATTAATCTATCTGATAATTTGTTGATTAAAGATTGTTTATTTATTAACAGCTTTTGCTTACGGTTTCGTTATAGGCATTGTTAAAATATATTTTCTTTTGTTTAGCATTAACATCTGCTTTTGAGAATGTCAAATAGATTAACGTCCATTCTATTTTTGTGTAGAGTTACGTCCCTTTAACCTAGATACACATTACTGCGTCTAAATTTTGACGTCGATATTTTTTTGACAATTTCAACCGTGATAATAATAATATAGGCTAGTATACCAGAAACAATTCTACACATTTATATAAGGAATTTGGCTAGGTGATATAATCACATGGTAAATCAATGTAAACTGCTTTTGCACCATACATAACTGTGACATGCAATATTTAAATACTTATTTGTGATCAAATAATTCTTTCTTCGTAAGTTATACTCTCATATATTTACAAAAGTACTGCTGATATAAGATAATGATCAATATATAATCAGATAACATAGTATATGCCATGCCTTTGTCCAATTAAGGGAGGGAGGTTTGAAACTCAAACAAGAATCAAAAATATACAATATGTATGTTCTACTTTCGAAACAGTAGAGAACTAAAAGATCAATTATAGTCATTCTTTCATGTCATTAGAAGGCCCCTGATAAGACTATACCAACAACAAACATCTGGTTTTATTTCAGTATTTTCAGCACATGTGTAAACTTAAGTATTTGCACACAAAAATAATCTGCTTTTCAGGACTTCTGTCCTTTGATTCTACTATTGCTGGCTTTGCAACAAGGTTTACTTCACTTGAATTGGTTTCCAGTTTATCTTTTCATTCCATTCAAAGTTCAAGACGACCAGTCACGCAATTATATTGGCCAGAGCGCCGATTGAGAGAATAGTTGCAAGTTCGCATCCCAAATGGACCTGTTTACACTATGTTCTTTTAATAAACAAATAAATATACTTTGTCTGCATTGTTAAGTGTGGTTGTACCCGAAGCGCATCGCGAGTAACATTTAACGTTTTCGGTGTTAGACCCGAATAGTGATTACCTTCCCAAACAGTTTGGATCTAGATCAGCCGCCGCAAAACGCGGCCAATGATTTGAGATCCAACCTGTTTGTTACTTGTTATATTTTTTTTAATAAAACAGCAAAT